>JAIPRN010003278.1:0-22597 GCA_025469175.1 Geopemphigus sp. TES_GeoC_2020 | reverse complement strand
CGTACGCGTTCGTTTTCGTCGTCCGTTCGCGCATTACGGTCGTAGCAGTCTTCGTGTTCATATCGAAACCGTCGCCACCGACAACGACGGTAACACTAACGCGCGCGCGTGCACACACACACACACTTTAATGATTATTGTATAAGAGTTTTTTATTAACTTTTTACGCGAACGCGCGACGAACCGTTGTTGATGCCTGTCAGCGTTACCGTCTCGCCGAAAATTCTATAATTTATTGTTTTACGATTAAATTGTGCGGTATACGAAAAGCGAAAAAAATTGGAAAAACATTTTCGTTCTCTTTTTCTGTTTTTATTTTTCTATTGTACTCACACGGCGCATACACGGTATAAAGCAGCAGCAGCAGCCGCTGTAAACCATCATCATCGTCATCGTCATTCGCTAAAGTGCTCGTTTGTTAATCGTCATCGTCCGCAAGAGCTGCAGCCACCCGCAAAGGTTTGGATTTCTTTCATTATTCATCAAAAGTTTCCTCAACCTTGTTCCTTCGAATCACGAACTTTAAGTATTTTACTTAACAATATATTGCCAAGTGAAAAACTGAAAAACGAATAATAATACTTATACATATTATATAATAATAAGATTACGCGTAAAGTAATGTGTGTATAGAAACGCCAAGTATTTCGAGATTGCGCGCACGCAAGCACGTGGGGCGATGTGTTTGTTCTGGGCCAACGATAATGCGCGAGAGTTATGACGACTGCAATTCATGTATATAAGTACGATGAATTACGCGACAATGTGACAACCGGGTCGAGTACTGTTTGTTTATAGTAATTATAGGTAGATAAGTAAACCTATGTACACATATACACGCACGCACGTACACACTTATATATTGAGAGATAGAGAGAGAGATTTAGAATTTGCGTATATACAATTGCATATTTACGTTGATCAATCCTGTAAAATACGCATTTATCTAGAAATATTATTGTATTTTTACATACATCACCCACATATGGCCACCAGTAATAATTAATTATAATTCTTATATTATGTGTCCGTTATCGTCCGTCAATCGTCAGATTTCGCGGTTTTTTTATTTTTTTACTTTATTTGGTCGTCGATAGTTCGCGAGAATAATACAATATAATTCAATAAATATTCGTTTGATTTCGAAAATTTAATTTACTTATGTATCCAACTATTTAGAGGTAGTTTAACGTGAGCGCTTTCACATTTTTCATACCGTGTTTCACTAACCCGTTGAAGTTAATTTTCATACGAAAAAAATTCAAGGCTGGGCCGGTTAACTAATTTTGATTTAATCTATTAAGTTAATAAAAATAAAAAGATAATTTATTTTCGTTAAAAGTTAATATTTTCTAACTACTAATAAAAGAACAATTAAATGAAACAGCGTCTTATATAGTTCTAAGACCATTTTGTAAATATTTCTTAATACAGTAAATTATTAGTAAAGTTATGTACTACCATAAAGCCAAAACATTTAAAGTAAACGGTTTAAGTTAAGTTTTTTTTTAAAAAGTAGAGCGTTAAGTAACTTATGTAAGTGTAAATTAAAAAAAAAATTAAAAACTCTGAAAACAAAAAAATAAAACGAATAAAATGTTTTCACAAAATTTCATTTTGTCTTTTTCGCCGGTAATTTCGAAAACAAAGTTTCGAAATTAATGTAAACATTTTTGTGTGACATAAGTACTTCATATCATAACAATAAAAACCATAATGTTCACGTAACTGAAGACGGACATACACACACATGTATATATATACGATTTGCTTTTTCTCTTTAAAAACTAAATATAATTGTATTTTGTGAATTAATTTTATAGATTTGTTTAGAAAATATATTTTCTCGTCGAATTTAATTGAACTCGCATTCAAATTAAACACTTTAAAAATATTTGTTTTTTTTCCGAAACTAGTTCTGTATATTATCTAAAAATCTTAGTCGTTAAAAAAAATATATGATTGACACCCGATACTCATTAAAACAATATTAAATACACCTAGAATTAAAATTTGAGGAAGATAATAATTACGAACAATACATTTGTCGTTTCGATTTTTCGTCAAACAAATTGGTTTGTCGAAATTGTGTTTTATATTCGCGAAAGTGTAAATAAAAATTATAAATAGATGTATACTTTTTATATATGTTTCGCGGTGAAATAATACGCGCACATCCATTACTTAATATTATCAGCTTTCTAAAGTTTTATCTTTGGTTTCTTCGAGACGTGTAGTTGTGTACACCCTTAATGTACTATAGATATACTATTATAACAAATGTGCGTTTAATTATCATATACATGAATGCATAAACATATGACGAAAAACAGTCGAATATTATCGCATTTATCGCGTGTAGACAGATGAAATCGTTTTGTTATTTGTGAATCTCGTGGCGATTGTTCGAGGCGTATGAAAGTGAAAACTATATTACTTAATTCTTATTACTATAGTCATTATTATTATTATATGGTGACCAAACACATAGACACGTCTAAATAGCCGAAATAAATAGTAATACACACTACAACAGTATACAAAATATATCTATATAATAATAATAATAATAATAATAATAATAATAATAATAGTAACAATAACAATAATAATGATAATGACGATGACGATAGTAATAATAATAATAACTATGTTATTAGAAAAGAGAAGTGAGAGCAAGATGCACAATTTTTATAATAATACTACTACATGTTGTCTAACATATCTTATATACTTATTTCTAAACATCTCCGTAACGAATAAATATTTTTATGTCCTTTGAAAACAAATTTCAAAAACGAAATTCATTAATAACTTTTCAAACAGTACGTAAAAAATTCGTATTGAGTGAAAATCGACCGAATCGGAGAGAATTCAATTTTTGATTTACGTACATTGACAAAAAATCAAAACAGATCGCATTCATGTCGTGATCAGCCTTTTATCATAGTAATTTTTGTATTCTTCACCAATAATTTTGATATTTATTATATTGCAGGTTTTTATTAATAACGTTTTAAATTATCTACGAAAGAAAATTTGCCACATTTGATTTTTAGTGAACCGAGATTGTTTTTACTGCCATTTTCTGTGGAAATTTGTTTGTTTTAATTTCGAAAAATTCTATTGATTTCAATAGTATCGTTAGATAAATTCTTGATTTACTGGAATATTTATATAATAATAATGATGATGATGATGATAATAATAATAATAATAATAATAATAATAATAATAATAATAATAATAATAAAACAATTTATAATTCTAATAAACTTAGTATATATTTTTAAAAAGCTTATGGAATTTCGGTTCTACTAGTAGTTCAAAATTACATTTGTATTTTTAGAGAAATTTGAATTTGAAAGTCACGTACAACATCGTACCATAAATAGTGCTCAGCGCTAAGAGAAGGTACGCTGTGGAATGGCTCAGTCCATCAAACCCTGTGAATCATCTCGAATTTAATAGTGACAATTTTTTTTTAATTCAATAATTATAATACTATTTTAACATTTCTCAAAAAAAGTAAATTTCAAAATTTGTGTATTCTTAACCGAGACATATTAAAAAATTAGATTTAAAGTTGTTACGGAAAAGGGTTAGACATCCTCATTTTCCCCTCGAGCACACTCACAAAGGTCGCGTGACATCGTATATTATATATGTAAATTAAAAAAATATTCTTATTTTGATATTTTCTATTTTGTATTTAAAAGAAAATGTATATATTAAAGTTGTGTGAAAATCAACCAAGTTTTTGATTTACGATATATGAATTTGTAACAAATTTAAATTTACCGTAAATGATTCTCGTTCACATCTGTTTACATATATAACAATAATATTTAAATTGTATAAGTTTCAATAGAACTGCAGCACACATTGCTAGATTATATATTTGTAGTGATTATCGTGGATTTCGATTAGTCGTTTTCATTTGATAACTTAACCCGCTTTAGCTATAACTAGGTCGAACGATTTCTCGAATCAAATAGAAAAATTCAAACCACAACCGAATATCTGAAATCGGATTATTTTCATACAATGGTCGAAAAAACTACATTAAAAATTACCGTTCACTTCGAACATTTTTATATATAGTGTTACGGGACTTACGGAACAAACTATTTATGTATAGTGTAATCAATCAAATTTAAATCCATTGTAAGTATAATAATTGTAATAAAATATTGTATTACGTCACGAAGATTAAATAATATATAAACCAACGATTGTATTAATGAGATTTTCGAATCGATTAAAGGGAAAACCTATGCGCAATACAATTTATCATTACTAATTATTATTACTTGCAGCTGTCACGTAATCAATCACATTTTTACAATTTAATTGTTTACTTGTAAATAATTAAAAAATTATTTACGATTTAAACGTAACTATTATAATATAAATTATATAATGGCCAATGTTGTACAAAAAAAAATCGCCTTTTCACAGGCAATTATAAAACATTCTCTTATTTTTTTTTTTGACTCCTCTGAACAGAGTTTTAATTTCTTGATTTTCTTTAAAACTTAAAATTTTATCTACCTTCAAGATTAGATTTTTGTTTTCATTTTGTCCGTAAATACTTGCATATAGGAGTGTTTCGTTACTTTCCACTAGCTAAGGCTAGACAAAGTAGTTGATACTTTTAATTGGTTTAAATTTAAATATTTCAAATTAAATAGTGATTAGTTGTAATTATTATTCAAAATTTTTACCAAATGAAGTAATTTTGTTAGTTAATTTAAAAATTCAACAAAGTTGGTGAAAACTTACTTTTTAAAACGAGATTAATTGAATAATATTATTATTTATTAAATAATTTTTTACGTAATATGTATATATTTATAAATTATTTATACGAAGTATTATTTAAATTTTATAAGTAATTGTATTCGAAAAATCTTGTCAGCGATAGATCTCATCTTGATTTTAATAGTTGTTGTCCAGCACCGAAAAAGTGTTCTATAAGAACATCAGAAAGCTTTGCAATGTTACGTTTAATATGTTAAAACAACCATTTAAGAAAATGTTTTTATATCATTATATTTTCACCAAATAATATATAATCCTATAAAGTGGTTGTCACTTCGCTTGTTTCATACATTGATTTGAATGTTTTAAAATGTATTAATAGTTTTGTAACTTGCTTTTGAAAATTGATAATATTTTAACAGTATTCAAAATCGTATTTGTCATATATTTCTTCAACATGTTCTTTTCCAAAAATTACGAATAACAATAATAAACAAAATTACGTACAGAATTGTTTTTTGAATGAAATCGTCTTAAAAGTGTATCATTCGATATCAAAAATTGCGTTTAAAATGAAAAGGCATAGATTAAATATACATGATTTACTTATATGTGGGTCAAACCATCGAGAAAATGATCGTTAAATAATATTGTTTTAACAAGTTTTGTTCTTATTTTGTTTATTCTGTGCATGTAAAATCACAATCTACCATCAATTAGAATATATTTACAAACGCATAACTCTAAATTTTTCATTATTTTTATTTTATTTTGATGTGATAATACGCATATATATATAGTTAGGTTAGGATATATATATATATAAAGGCGACGTATATTTTTGTGAAAATTCAAAAATCATCGCTCTCGCTTTATTACGCGTCGGATATGTTATATAATTACTTCAGTAACGAGCATATATTGACTTACAATACAAAATAATACCAAACAATGTTTCGTCCTGATGGTTGTAAGACAATCATAAACTTTCCAAAAATATGTTATTTTTGACTATCGTCTTATCTGTTTTAGAGAATTCGGTTATCGCGTATATTTTGATGAAACGCAATTGTATAGGTACATTTCCAACGCTGAACGTTTTTCGTCGTATTCTGTAAATATACGATTTTATTATTTTATTTTTATTCACATTTCACGAGCGCGTGCGTGCGTGATGTAAATTTCCAAGCGGTATTCATCAAAGTTGTTTTTTCGCGACTGCTCGTGTGACGTAAGCTACCGGATAATTTTCGACGTCTCCACAGGACCTCCGCCTCTCTGCCTTTCCACGACATTATGTTTGTAGCTAGTTTTTCTTTGATCTCTCTATCATTCTCTATTTATCGGCTTTCTTATTCTCGCCTACATAATTATTTTCAACTTGAATAACCCGCACAGACTCAGATCGTGTTGATAAAATATACAAAGTTAGCCAAGTTAACTAATTTGTTTACTCTTTTAGTGA
Organism: Geopemphigus sp. TES_GeoC_2020; assembly: GCA_025469175.1. NCBI lineage: Eukaryota > Metazoa > Arthropoda > Insecta > Hemiptera > Aphididae > Geopemphigus > Geopemphigus sp. TES_GeoC_2020. The sequence goes on along the minus strand of JAIPRN010003278.1, from coordinate 16,368 downwards.
ATCTTAAAAAAGTATTTGCTATGACCAGTAATTAACATTTTGTTATTAGCAAAAAAAATAGCACAATGGAGTTAAAAACCTTCCAATGCCTTATATAGTATTATTAATTTACCGTAATAAGTGTTAATGTTAATGATCAATATATATATATATATATATATATATATATATACTGTATTTAATATTTGTATGCAATCTAAATTGTTAATTACATTTTAATTATCGATAAATTTGTAAAGGATTATTTCGAAATTAAAATTAATCAAACTTTTAAATTTAATTTTTAATTTGAACTTGTTAATGCCAGTTTTGTTAATTGTACAACAAATATCTCTCATTAGGTTGTAAGTCAAACTGCTATATTCACATACTACAATAATACACGTGTCCAAAAATAATGTATATGGTTTTATTAATTTGTTTGTATGTTATTAAACCAGTAAAGGTTCCAAGTATTTGAATTTTCATATTTTTGGATTAATCAAAAAAATACCAGTTTTCTTCTTATTTTTGTAGTTTTTTGCATGAAAACTATAATATATATAAATTAGATTCGTATTTAAGATAAATACAAAATATCATTTTGTTTTATGAGCAATTTTTTTATTACACTATTCTGAATCTAAATTTTTAAATTATTTTTTTTCGCTATCGTTATTAGTATGTGTGATGGTTCAAATCGGTTTAATTTGTCGATATGATTCGGAGATATGAAATTATGTGTTGTATTTCACGTTCTAAAATTATTCGATCATTTTTACATCATCTTATTTACAAATAATGAAACTCGTAATCATTTACGAGTTGCATTAAGTTTAAAAATATTTTATAAATCAATATTTATATTGTATTTTGTTATGTACGTTGTATATTTTATAATTATATGTCTTATTTAATAATATTTATCATTTATCAGTATGAAATCATAAATTTCCAACGAATGTTTAAGTGAACAATTTTAAATAACTATAGTCAGTAATAAACACGGTAACTTCTAATATTTAATAAATTAAAATAATTAAAATAAAATAGTACGTTAAAAAAATAGATTTGTTTTGAATCGATTGTTTTCGGTTTTTCAAAAATATTTTGGTGCAATTTTTTATATTAACAAAATTATGACCTCCGAAAATTAATTTTTGACTATATAATTTTTTTAAAACGTTACTATTTATATATTTTTATATTTATAGCGTTAACATTTTCGAATACTAATTTTCAGCTATACGCTTTTTTTAAGCGTTACTTTTTACATTTGAAAAGTGAAAACTAGGAACAAAAAAAACAAAAATAAAATATTGCACAATCGACACACACGCGCACATCATCGATGTATAATTTCGTACATTTAACTCGTATATTGAAATACGTCGACGTATTAAATTACGGCATGTATCGGAAAGATATATATGTATAAATGAGAGTGATGGCGCGGTGCGGAGAAAACAACTTTTACGTATATGATATATTATATAGACGGGCCTAATATCGAAAACTCGCATATATTAAACGACGTTACGATGATAAAAAAAATTAGGACGTACTAGTATATCATTATACAAGCGCGTGCCGGTGTAATGTTATTTATGTTTTTTCTTTTCTAATTCGTGTATATCTTTTTTAAGCGGCCTAATTCGTGTACAATAATATCATACGTATTATAAAAGTTCGATCACAAGATGTTGCGAAATAACAATAATGATTTGTTGACGATAACTCGAAAACGAAAACAAAAACACGTTGTCGTTTATATTGCGTGTACGATTTTATAATATGAAAACGTACGCGGTGTCTTAGTGTATTTCGTATAAATAATTCTAATGGGATTACTATCACATTCGTCGATTTTTTTGCCATCTCTATTCGTTACACGCATATATACGTGTACGTATATTAATAACACATACACACACACACATACATATATATATATATATATATATATATATATTCTGTGTTACTTTATATTTCCGATCACGTGATTTATTCGGGTGATTATTATATATTTCACTATAAATGTAAGCGTCGGATTTTCAGAGGGTATTGTATGCGTGGTCCGATGATCGACCTTGACGTGGTGTTTATATATGTAGTAAACAGCGTTCTTGGGAAACTTTAAAAATATTAATATTATAATTATTTAACCGGTTGTCCAAAGGCAGACGGACAATCGCGTTGGGGATCGTCACGAATATTTATTATTATTATTACGATTTGGTCGTGTACACAATTATCGGACGATAAGACAACTAGTCGCACGAATAGGGATATTGGGTTATTTTCGCCACCAGTTTTCCGACGTATGGCTTAAAGTTTACGTACGTAGCCACGGTATAACAAGTAAATTAAATCGAATTACAAATGTCGTTTTGTTGATTTCAACTCGTAAATACAGTACACTTGGTGTAAATTAATAAATAGACAGAACGTTTGGGCCTTCGAACTGGATTGAACCATGTGTATGGCAATAATCGGAAATCATTATCTGATTGATTACGCATACCTCTATGAACATCGTTTATTTACGATACCCGTTGTAGGAGGGAAGACTCAGCAGTCAATAAATATTAATTTTACAACCGTCAAGTAGAATAATAATTATAGTCAATGTGAAAGGTACTTCCTATGGTATCGATAAAAGAGTCCGGTAGTGAGTTCTACTTAATATTGTAATTCTGCATTTTTCTATTATCCAGATTTACATTTTGATGAATCGGTAAATTTATTTTTGGTATGTTGGATTTCCCGTGGATAATCGCTATGCTTAAGAGCAATAATGACAATCTGTCGTCGTATATTATTTCACCATAAAAACTAAATTAACAACATTTCAAACGTTTTAGAATGATGTTAGTAATTGTGAACAGATAACAGCTCAAATTACGTACGGAAAAAATCAAAAGTATTTGGGACGAATTCGATAACGTTCCACGTATTATAAAATCCAGAGGTAATAAGCGCGAGCATTTAGAATACAGAGATTCATTTATTGGCACGTATTTTGAGTTAATGGCTCAGGCCGAAGAGAAACTAAAACAGGTAGAATACAACGAAATAGGGTTGAAAAGTGCGAATTTAAGTGGGTCGAATCACGGGGAAAGCTTTCCAGTAGTAAAATTAAGGCCGTTAGAAGTTTCGATATTTATGGGAAAATGAGAGGAATGAGTTTCATTTCAGGACATGTTGTTTATACATAAAAATAAAAGTTTCGCACATATTGAACAATTTTATTATTCGTTAAATTCATTATCTGGTGAAACTAGTATAATAATAAAAAGTTTAGTAACGTCATCGTTAAATTATGAAATAGCGTGGACGATTCTAAAAATAGATATAACAATAAACGGACGTTGATTCCACGCCAACATTAAAACATATATACGTTTTAGAGCCTAATGATTAAGAATCGGCAAACTAAGAAACTTCAATAAAATAATTAATACACGTATACAAACTTTTCAGAAATGACGTTAATGTTAAATAAATGTTTCGTGTTGTACGATTATGTACTCTGATTTATATATAATACGTCAATGGGAATCTGAAATATTTAAAAGTGATTTGCTTAATATTAAAATGACGATGGAGAAACAGCGAGAAACTGTTTTTCCGTACCTATCAACCTCATAATACGCTGTTACGATCCGATCAAAAAGCAGCCGAGCACTTAAAAAATAAAACCACATCGGCGGAGCCGGTAGTATCCGCGCGCATATCAGCGAGTTTTAAATTAGTCGGGCCAAGTACTATATTCACCACGGCCGTTGTAAAAGTGTTTCTAAACGCCGTTTGGGAGGGGGGTTACACACAGTGCTTTGTTATTAGCGGATCGCGAAGTAACTTTATTATGACAAAAACGGTAAACGCATCGGGATTGCGTCGGTCAAAAATAAATATACCGGGCGCGGAATAAATAGATAGACGAAAATATAACGTAATCTAATACAGTCAAATAGATAATACGTACGCTACGAGTTGTGTTAGTAGTGCCAAAGATAATAGAATCATTGCCCTCATCATACTCGGTGTACAGGTACCTAATAATATCGAATTAGTTGACCCAGAGTTCAATAACCCCCGGAGCGGTTGATTTATCGCGGATACGTATTTGAAATTAAGGCGTGTCTGTAAATTAAAATCGGTTGGTCCATATTTTTAAGAAACCGCGTTAAGTTGGATAGTCGTATCTGAAAGTAACCGGTGTAATGCGCATAACGCGTGCTCATTGGCGAACCAGAATGAAAATAAAGTATCGGTAGAAGATGAAATCGAAATGTTTTGGAAGAACGGCGAATTTACGACGAAACGGCATTTCAATATCGAATGAAAAATTGCGTCAATAACATTTTGAAAAGCACGTAACCGGTAATCCGGGTTGCAACATTCGGAACAAACATTTTGCGACGATTTTTATGGACGGATTCTGTCGTGACGTTGGCTCGAGTAGCGTCCGATTCTCAAAAATGGACAACGTTTGTTGCAAACCATAGTGATGAAATTCGTAGATTAATGTCTCGATCAGAATGGCGGCATACGTATATTTACGCACGTTAATCCCGCCGATGTCGCCTTTCGAGGATGTGAGCACCCGTTGAATTTAAATCGAATAATGTGTGGCGGTACGGCCCGGGGTGGCTGAGTAGAGATGGATGTATCAATGATCTACTAACGCGTGTATCGAAGATATTAAAAAAAAATTGTGTTTGACAAACCCAAAGAAAATGAAGCCAATGAAACGAAGTATATTCGTAGCAATTACGGGCGGTACGGAAATCGTCGACAAATATTCGTCGTTAATAAAATGATAAGGCGTTTGAGTCACTTTGTTAGGATTTAATCAAAATAATCGTCTTCGCGTAGCGAAGATCGCAAAGGGTTTATATTCAATGACAAATTACGCGTCGGGTCAAAAATAATAATAAAATCGATTCAAAATATATATTTTTCCGTAGAACAAAAAGATTTGTGGAAAAATCGGGACGTATCGACAAAAAGCAAAACATAAATTAAAACCTTTCGTTGATGACACGGGATCGTACGTGTGGATGATGAACTCCACGTTTATTAATTACGATTTCCAATTTGAATCCCTAGCGAATCCGATTTTCCTACGTTAATTTTTTCACGCGAACACAAACAATTATTGCACGCGTATATTATTATTACCATCACGTATTGGCGGCTGTACGCCGGAGATATTGGATTATTAATGGTCGTCAAAGAAAGTCGTGTACGATAGCGTGTTGTGTGTTTAAAACTACGACCGAAAAATGTTTCACCAATTATGGGAAATTTAACGAAAAATTTTGAAGCGAGGGGCCATCGCGACGCTTTGAAAACTGTGTGGTGGATTACGCGGGGGTCCGTTTGCAGTAAAAATTGGTCGACGTCGAAGTACCATAACGTTTTTACAATATATTATATTAACACGTTCATAATATATTAATTATATTACATTATATATTTCGTATATGTACCTATTAGTCGTCGTTTTTACTGAAATGTTTGTTTTCGAATTCAATATTCGTATTTAAATTTGAAATAATAATAATAAATTGTTTCCGATGATTTATTTAATCAGTTCCTTATCAGCGATAAGGAGTACGTTAATAAGTACGTTTATTAATTTTGAAGGCTTAATTTTGATTTTTCTTATTAATATTTACGTTCTCATATATATATGTATTCCTCATAAAATACATGTTCGTAATAAGCATTTTCTTAAATACTATATTCCAGCCTTTGATAACACACACACCCACACACATACACATATGTATATGTTTATATATATTAGACATTCTATAATATAAACCTAACGTAATAGAAAATTAAAAATCAAATATACCGTAAAACTGAAACCGTACAATATAGGTATTGTATAACGAATATGTTATAATATATTTTTTTATAAATAAAAGTTAATATATTTTTTTTAGATTTGCCGCCAGTTTCTAATTTATATTTGTTAAGATGGAACGAACGACATTTTTTTCTATCTTACAAAAATATTTCTCGACGAGAATAAAATTAAAAAAACAAACATAAAATATTTAAATAAGCGTTGGAATATTTGAAAAACGTATTAAATACTTTCATTCGAATATTTTACGAACTAATAATTATCCAAAATTGTATACGCAATCGACAGTAATCGACAGTAAAGAACAATTACGGTAATAACAATTAGGAAATAAACATTAAGAAACACGACCGATGAGAGTTAAACATTTCGTTTTGCCGCATTCGTCCAGAAAGGATTATCGTATATTATTTTACTACGTCCATCGGCACACATTGCCGCCAGTCATAATTAGTTATAATTATTATATTGTATATTCGTTGGATTATTACTGAAATTCGACGGTTTTTTCGTCAGCCGTAATTCTTAATCTTCAGCAAAAGTCCGAATTTCCTAATATCAATCGATAATTTATTAATTCTCGGTATATTTAATAATAGCGTGTACTTTAAAAATCCATTAAATAAAATACCAAATTATTATTTAAATAGCGGATAATTAAATAACGAATTATTACTAACGGCTAACGAGGATATTTAATCAAAACCATTTTAATTCAACGTGTCTTTGAAAAGTGTACGGGTAATTTAAAAGCAGATACGATGGTTTTAAAAAATTGTTCACCTATATTGCTGATCACAACTTTAAAAGAAATCGTTTATTGTTATGATTTGTGATGACATTAACTATGTTTTACTCTTAATAATAAATGTTCGACTCCGATTTAAACATTTACGTATCGTGTTTAGTAACAGGGTTTCGGAATTAATATAATATATTTTAATTATAATAAGCAGTAAATTCGGGTGTTTCAAATATAATATTCGGGACTGGGTTTGTCCAAAAAAGTCTTTCGTTATTTGGTTCGTATTCAGTCGACTATATATTATACCATATTCGGTATAAAAAACGGTTCAAAGATGCGGTTAAGTTAGATTTTACATTAATTTTAATTGACGCGTGTAAAATCGTAAAATGTTTGTAAGTGTAAAATGAAAAAGAAATTAAAAAACTCTGGAAGCGAAAAAGGAAATGAATACGTTTTTAGAAAATTTCATCCCACTCTTCGTCAGTAATTTAAAAAAAATTATGAGCCTTTGGAAATGAACGTAATATTTTCGTGCAGTACTTAATGTTATAACAATAAAACATCATATTGATCACGTAACGGGTAGATGTACACGCACGCGCACACACACACACACACACACATACATACATACATATATATATATATATAGAGAGAGAGAGATTTAGGATTTGAATTATATACAATTGCATATTTATGTCAATCAATTGTTTTATACGTGTCACGTGAACTTATTTTTATTTTTAACGTGTGGTGTTTTTTTACATAAGTATATGAACATATTTAACAGTTCATGTCGCACACTCGCTTGTATATATGGGATATTAATACTTAAAATAATCTTAATAATAGGCAATATATATCTGTGAAATTTAGTCCGGACTGTTTTGATGGTTTTCTTTTTTCATGGAAAAAAGAGGTCCATATACGCAGAGAGCATCCGTTTTGTTCCTATACGTTTTGATTATACTAGTAGTAACCGGCTGTATTCGATGGAATTTTTCCCGATTAAGTACTCGCCCCCAGATAAATCCTGAATTTAATTGTTTTTTCGATTTTGTTTTTTTTTTGACCACGTTCATGAAACGTAATCGTGTGCAGAAAATGTTATTAAGTTTTAGGTTAATCACAAATGTAGGAAAATCGCCGGTATCTATTTAATGAATTAAACGTTACAAAAAACTACATATATTATAATTATTTTTATTCGTAGTTAAAATAATAGATAATACATTTTTAAATACGTTCCCGTATAGTATTTTGAGTCCACAAACCTGAATAAAACGCTTTTCTCACTAGTAACCGAATATATTATATGTTCGCGTAACATGTAGCCGCACACACACACACACACATACGGGTGTATACGTTAGGTGAACAATATTAAATAATAATAATGATGTGTTTGTGTATACGACTTCTCGGCCGTGGCTGTTGAGGCGGTGTCCTCGATGACGGGGGCCAAGGCGAAACCTTATGTGTGTGTGTTGTATGCTTGTGTATGTATCCAGGTAAGATATGTATATATCCTTCCTATAGTAGGACATTATATATATATACAGACGCGAGCGGGTTGTATGACGTGTCGCGATCGTCGTACATTATATTATGTATTATTTATTACCGAAGCGACACGGTCCGTTGTGCCCTCGCTTCGCTCACGCGTCCAAACAAATATCGGCTATCAATATAAGATTCATACGATATTATTATTATTATTCAATGTTTGTTGTTATTGTCGTTGTCGCTGTCGTGATCGTAGTTAATTATATAACGAAAACGAACTATTTTTCGAGAAAAAATTGAAACGTATTCCACGTTAACGTATAATTATAAAAAACTATTTAGGAGAGCAATTTTAACGAAGAAACTTGGGACGCTTTAGCAGCCGCGGTTAGTTGTCTGATCGTAGATTACCCATAACCTCGTGGGGGGCCTTCCGATTGTTCTTTTATTTAAAAATCAAGTGTATAGAATTTCCTTTGTACCGTATATTCGTTATTAATCATGTAGTAATTAATTAGTATTACGCGAGAATTAATATTAACCATAAACTCGTTCATTTTTAGAACGTTCAACTTTACATATTTATATCGTATTTACGTATTGTTCTCTCAGTTTTCATTGTAAAATAATTACGAACGAATAACGATAAACGAAAAACCGGTGAGCGACATTGATAAGTTGGAGCGGAGAGGCGGTCAGGATTGCAATCCTAAAATATTCGAAGTATTGAAATAATGTTCGCGATAAATATTCTATTATAATTTGATATTTAAATAATGTTTTCACTCGATTTCTGTTGTATTTAGTTGGCGGAAGTCGGTTCATCATTCCGTGGGTCCTTGAATAGGATATTATAGCGCGTAGCTGCGTTATTAATTGAAATTTCGAAAAAGACAATAATAATTATTTTAATCGAAACATAAGTTTAAGCAAAATGCTGTTTAATTCTTATTTTTGTAGAAAACGTATCGAATAATATTATATAATCCGAATGGAAACGAAAAAACGTATTGTCGTAAGTTTATTACCATTTTAACGCGGAAATAACGAGTGTTGGTAAAAGAGAACAACGTATGGTTGTAAAAAGGTAGTGACTAATGATAAACCATTTTTTTTACATTATAAAAATGATATATTTTTGGGGAATATTTGTCATTATCCGGATGATCGATCGAAAGTAGATAAAAGATGTTGAAATTACGACCGTGTCCTCCTTATGCGCGGTCTATCGACGTTAATCGTGGTTTACCGCAAATAATTATGCCGTCTGCGCCCACGTTTTTCTAAACTGTATTCGTAGCTATCGGTGCAAATAAATATAAACTGCCGTGAAATAGTTTTTCATTTTCCCCTAACGAGTTCTAAACGTCATTATACAATTACGACAATATTATTACCAGGCTTCTTACCCGTCGATACGTATTCTATATTATATTAACCGTATAAAGTATTATAACCAAGGTTAGGTTAGGTAATTTCCCTTATTGCGTAATCCCGTTGCACTTATTACCTCGATGCAGATTAAAATGCACTACGCATGTGTGTGTGTATATGGGTGGGTGACCACGTAGTAGGGACTTCGATCCCTCATGCGGATCTTATTGTCGAATCAATGACACCGTGCAGAGTATAGGTTGTGCGGGAAGTTGATTCATTTTTTTCGAACTCGTTTAATCGAGCTAATATAAGGAATGTACGCTTAAGTTTAATTTAAAAGTTAATATTTTTTGATTAGCGTTTAAAAAAATAGTTTGGAAATGAGATAAAACGTTTCCGTAGTCTTAGATACTCAGAGCTGGGTAAGTGTTAGTCAATTTTAATAACTCTGTAAGTTGTAGTTACTTTTTCAAATCTAGTAACAGTTTTGTTTTTACAAATAATTTTTAAACTCGTCATAATTATAATTATAAGACAATCGAAATAAAATGTGAAAAATTTTAGTCAGTTTTTTTAAAAGTTTTTCATTAATATATAACCCAATTTTTTAAATATAATTTTTAAAAAAATTTTCGGTCTATAATATTTTTAATCAAATTATGTTTACGTCATTTAATCTTTTAATTTTTTTCAATTCGAATATTTTCCTAATAAATTGACTTTATCTATGGTCCACGAGCTTTTTATATTTTAAATTAAGAAAAAAATTAAAATTTAACGATATCGAATGAAACGAAAATGATTGCGTTCGTTCGTTTTCAATAAGGTATCTTGTATAGAATTAACGGTGTACTTTATTAAAAATTAAACAAAAAATTTGAACTCGGCCTTTTTCTAGGCTATTGTGCAAATCGATCTTCGGTATTTCAATTAAAATATCATTAATGTTTACGTTTTTAAACATTAAAATAAAACGTAGCGAATTTCAATTATATATGTTCTATAGAAAACAACTCGCAAACTGAAACCGAAAATTTCGTAAGTGTAGGATGGGGAAGGGTTGTTTTGGACGATCTAGTCCTATCGCTGATTTTCCAGGTTTCCTCGTAGGATCGCGCACGCTTCGAGGATTGTATTGTATAGACCAATTTCGTTACAGAATTTCGTATAAAAACAATGTAGCTCAATTAAAAGTACATGTATCACCAGAAAGTCTTCTTATGTTTAAAACGTATCTGTAAATCGATAAATATTTCGATATTAAACGAGGCTACAATACGTTTTCGTATTCGATAATATTTAGCGTCATATGACCGTATATAAAGTGATAGTTTGTGTCAATGGCTAGGTTAGGTTAGCTAAGGGTGTAAATTAAATTTTACGTTTCAAAGTAGAAAAATTGTAATCAAAATCGAACTTTATACATTCTTTTTGTGAAACCGAACGCTAAAATGTCGATCAATAACTGTGCAAACAGAGATTTCAATTCCGTTCCAACAGCGGAATTTCGTCTTTGCCAAAATAGTTGCGTTCTTTTTTTTTTTCGTCCGAATTAAACGTAATATTATATCACGAAGGTTATAGTGGGAAAACGCGATTTTATTCGTTTACAAATTATTTTCGAAAACGTTTACACATTAGTGGGTATTCTTTTAGCGCGCCCAGTTACGCATATAACATATTTATATCACTTACTATATTGAAACCTGTGGAATTTATTCGACACGAACGAATAAATTACACAAGGTCAATATATATATATATATATATATATATACACTTACCGTAATGAACTCAGATTTTCATTGTAAACGTGTTTACTGAGCCAGCACACGCGGAAACCACAAATTCAATCAACTATTATCGCTCGTCGTACATGCATACGATATCGGATAGATTATTATTTTTGTTGATTATATAGCGCCGCGCCGCATTCTCTAGTAAATATCAACACTCGGCCGTACGATTTACATAAGGATATTATTATTACAATATTTATATTTGTGGATTTTATGTCGGACGTAAAATTTTACCATTACAAAATATACCTAATCCGGCGGTAATCACGTATCCCGCAATTATAATATTATCTCCGCGTAAATATACACAGCAAGTTGTTTTTTTTTATGTGCGTCGTGCGGCCGCTTTTTTCTTCGTCCGTGTTGCGTAAAATATCGTTACAATCGTTCGCCCGCGGACATCGTTATCGGCGATGCCCTTATAGGAAAAAAATGCATTCGTATGACCTAAAAAACAAAACGTCCATCGTATATTGTATCGTTTAACGAAAATTTCGTTACGATTTTGAATCGTTTATAAAAATAATTAAACGTTCGTGAACGTGTATCGAATTCGCAGAGTTCAACACACAGATACTGAACGTTGACGCGTCATATTTATCGTATTTTTCAATACCGATTTTTTAAAGTACCGAGGTATTTGTCTACATCAGATTCGCCCGAATGGCGTTGGTCACGCATCTGTGGCTCAGTCTTGTATTTTTCGAATGAGAGTACAATTAATATACATTTTATGTATTCGAATTATACGTAACGTTAATATGCTTTTCATTTTCGTATTTTTATTCGTGTCGCGAAATATACTCGTAAAAATAATCGTAAACGTCGCCGAACCAAATTATTATAATTGTAATTTCGTTCGAATATTTTAAAAAATTTCCAGGTTTAAAAATATAAATACGAAGCCAAACGGCACGCTTATATCAGTTTTCGTTTTATAAACTTTCGTAATTATTCGATTGTTTTCCAGCGACTTTGAGCTTATATAAAGTCGGCAATTTACCAGTTGTCTCTCATTTTTCCGAATTGTTGAATACGTTAATCATTTTAAAACGTTCCATATACGAAAGAGATGAATATCGAAAAAATACGAAAACATTGGCCGATTATTGAGATTAACGATAACCGTTACGAAATAATTCTCACGGACAAGCGGAATTTCGTATTTAAACGGCGAACTTCCATGGAAGTTTCACGTATTTTTGGCGTCATTTTTCGTCCAGTGTTTCGGCGATTTTTGGCACGATCGACGGTCTCCGTGGGCTGCGGAATTTCGCAGTTTCCACCACCGTAGTAACGATTTCATTATCGCCGACGGTCGTCAAGAACGCTTTGCATTTTCGCGTCGCCATTGTTATTTTTCGATGGACTTGGCGTTCGGAAGAACTTGTTTAAACGTAGCCAAAACGTCGTTTCGCCCATTTAGGCGCGCTCGATAATTATATTGGCGAGCCAAAAAATCCGGCCCGAAAATTCGCCGGACTCGTGGGAATTTTTTCAATCGCCCGTGTAATTGCCAGATACGAGTATGCAAATTACGTGTGCGTGTATTATATTACCCGTATGACCTATATCTACGCGTACAATAAAGATATTACGTTAATTATTGATGAGACGAACGCGCCCCGTTAAGTAGCCGGTATATATATATATAGATGATGTATAAATGCAGGCGTAATGTGTAGGTACCTATAAATATTATTGTGTGTATCGCGTTTCACGCACGTAATAATACTCGTAGTATAATAATATATTGTAATAAAAACGAATATTGCCGGTCGTTAAGCCACGCGTGTAATGTTGTTATATAGCGTATATATATATAATATATATGTGTTAAGGTCACGTCAATGCCGCGTCGTGGTTGAGATTCGTAATAACCGTATCGAAAGTTATTTTTGGTCCGAAAAGTCGAATCTTTGTCGTTCCGTTATTGGGAAGTCGAACAACACTGAGCGTTCGATATTTGAAATCATTTTTCCATCGAGCGTTTTTCGAAAACGTTTACGACTCCGTCGGTTATACTTAAATTACCGAACTATCCTCAGCCCGGGTCATCGACTCCGCTTAACGTTGCCGACGGTTTTTCACATGGTGATTTCAAACTCGATTCAGCGAAAACCGCCAATACGAAACACCGGACGTACGACCAAAGCAAGGTACTTATCCACCTAATTAGTAAGTCCGACGTAAGGGGTGGCGGAATTTCGAATTGAAAATAATTACGCGCTCGTTATATGAGAGAAGTACCGAATAATTAAAATGAACGATTTTTCGAGTGATTTATATATTCGTGTAATTTCGTTTATCGTACATTACTTAATACGTAACGCTTTAAGATAGTATCATTTTCGTTGTTTTGATATTTTATAATCATCAAAGTCACGATTTCCGAACAACGTTTTTTCGGCGGCTTTTGTTTTATTGGCACACGATTTTCGAATACATTTTCTATTTAGCTATGTCGTGTTTTTTTTTGAGAGGACGTAAAACAGAAATCGCAAATTTATACGTGCGTTGTCCAAAAAAATAAACCTTTAGAGATTTTGACGTTTCGTAATTAGTCGGTTTTCGTTGGCCGAAGGATATTTGATAAAAACAGTTCATGCGATACGTTTGAAAATATAAACTATTTCGTTATAAGCGTATTTCGATTCTAAATTCTATTTGGACGGCATGGCTTAAGAAGTTCTACGTAATGCCATCTTTAGTTCGCAGCTATTGCACGGCAGACGCCCGGAGACAAATGTGGATGCATCCACGTAACTCGTTACCGAGCCATAATTAATTTTAAGCGAATCGATTTAACGGAATTTATAAACGACCCGTTCGGTTTCTAAAAAAAAAATCCGAACAAAGCGTTGGTGAATATAATATACACGTTTGGCGCGTGTATTGTTATTTGCCTAGCGATTTAAACGAAGACCGTTTATCATTCGAGTTGATCACATTACACGAGTATTAACGGTCTGATAATTTTTTTTTTCCAATCACGTGCATTTTAAACGATTTTCGTGACGCACATGTTTGGCCAACCGCTATATATATATATATATATATATATAGTTAATACGATACATACTTAAAAATAGCAAATACATAATAATAATAAATATTATATAATATGCGAACAAGATACGTATATATTATGTTGCGTGATAAAACGAAAATTAAATGTATCTATCCGTACAATAAAACGTATGTGCGTGTGTGTATAAAAAATATAGATACCGTAAAGCCAGTATATATAAAACGTTTAGGTACACTTGATGAATAGGTAACGCATGAATGGTATCTGCGTATAATAATAATGCGGTAGTTAAGTACGTAGACAGTGGTCGGTCCGATATATCGCGTGCCTATATATAGCGATAATTATCGTCGAAACTCGATTTTTATTGTATTTCCTTCAATCTCTTAAACGCAATCGTTATTCGCGGCGGGCGTACGTTTATTTTATTAATTTAATAGCGTAAGTAATAACAATTACTTTATATAGTTCTGTTTCTATCATTGGCGAATCCGTCTTACCGATTTGTCGCTGCGGTCGAAGTTTTAATCGTTTTGTCCTTCGGTGTTGTAAGTTGTGCCTATGTCTACCTAAATGTTAGGTTAGGAAAGGTTTCGCGCAAAAGCGGGCTTCAAGTAAGCTTTTGAAGCGTGTTTAACTTATCAGTCGAAAAACGATATTGTTTGTAGCCTAATAGTTTTCAAATAGTTTCGAACGAAATTGACGAATTGAGCGCGTGATTATTACAAGAACGATATACTATGTTTTTAATGAATTTTCGTTTAAATCGTTACTTAAAAATCGGCGCTATTACCGAAACGACCAAAATACCGTTACAATAATTTAAGTTTGATCAGTGTTTGGTGACAACGTTAATAACGACTGTCCGAAAGTAATTATTCAACGCGTATTGGCTCTACTATAACATATTCTTCCTGCGCTTCGTCATCCCTAATGTCATCATCAGTATTGCCATTATGTGTATATTTTCGTACGGCAATCGGATACCAGCACGAAAACGTCCGATGATTCGATTTCACGTACCTACGGCACTTAAACTCAATCGTTGCTCCGTGAAATTAATCGACAGTGGTAACATAACTATTCACCGCAACCGACATCGAAAGGCTATATTCGCCATTTGGCGGTTTAATTAAAAATGTTTTCAAACAAGGGACCCCAGCACCCTGCCGCCTTCCCTTGAATTCCCGTCACCATCGAAATACTTTACACGAACTACAATACAATATAACGGCGATTGTCCATTATAATACAAGATGGTCCCGACGACGCTGAAAGATTACAACGCCGACATCGCCCGTGATTAATATCGTGACGATATGTACGAAACATTAATCGTTATAAAAAATTCGATAAACAATATTGTTATACAATCTTTACTATGTACATATTACCGTGTGAATATCATTATCAAATATCAACGTCCTTAAATAATTACGTTAATAGTTTATCGTTAAGTATAGGTGATAATTGTTGTTTAATGATAATAATTTGTATATACGTACCGTTTAAAAATCGATCATAAAGCCGTAATGCTATCATAATGCTTGTGGAAAAAGCGTAAAAGGCACTTCGGTGCGGAAAAGACAGGCACTGTTGCCTTTTGCTAGTCCATATTGCCTTTTTTGTGTATCGCCGTTGTTTTTTCGTCGTGTGGATAGTTATCCACGAGTTTTCCGTATTTTAAACAATATACGAGTAATTTTAGACTGGCTGATAAACGTAAAAATAGAAGTTATTATTTCATTTATTTTTTTACGAAATAAAACGTAAACCACGAGCACTATTTTCCTCTATATTTATTTTCACTGCGAAATTATAAACATTTTTAAAAGTATATAATATATACGTAAATGCGCGTAAGAGAACAGTTGTGTGGTTTTCGTACCGCGTACTCGAATAGACGTTTTTAAAATGTTTATAATTGTCGAGAAAAAAAACGAATATAAACGTCAATTAAAAATTAATTATCAATGGCTTTTTACATTTTTAGACATTTATATGAAATAGTGGTAACTATTCCATAATTTAATATCTTCAAATA
>JAIPRN010003277.1:0-22599 GCA_025469175.1 Geopemphigus sp. TES_GeoC_2020 | reverse complement strand
GATTGAGGAGGATATGAGGATTGCTGGTGTGTGCGTCGAGGATGTGGGAGATCGGGGCAAATGGAGGTTTAAGACTAAGGTGGCCGACCCCAAATAGATGGGAATAAGGCGAGGATGATGATGATGATGTTATACAGACGTAAGTTAATGTTCTGGCACATTACGAATTATGGACGATTAAAATAAACATTTAAAATTATATAGCTCATTGCCAGTGTAATGACGATCGATGTTTATTTAGTGTAATGATATCCACAGATATCATAATTATAAGAACCAATACTATAATCATTTTTGATATAATTTGATGTAATAATGTATCGATAGATGGCACTTTAATAAATGTTAGAACGATAAATAAACGTTTGAACTTCTCCGAATACCGACTACATTTTAATAAAATATCGACGATAATCTCATACAGCGCGCAAAAAAGGGCTGAGTCCCATGATGGCCACAGAATTAATTTTAATTTTTAATTAATTTACTAAAAAAGTAAAATATTATTCGTAAAAAAGTTTACGATAATTACACAGCTATATAAAAAAATATATCACGCTAATGGGCACGAATCAAATGAAGATGTGTTCCTTATTAAGCAAATAGAAAAATATCGTAAAACAGTAAACAAGGTAGACCGCGATAATTACGATCAATATACAAAAAACGCTAGACAAGATACGCTGATTTTGACGAAATTTAATACGAGCCGGCCGCCACTCGCAATAATATAGCCGGATGACTCGGCTATAAAACATAGAAATTACATCCTAGGGTTAGTTAGTGAGGGCAGTTAAGTTAGGTTGTGTGACGAATCTCAGCGGCCGAACTCAATAATTCAAATTTCTTTTGCGACCTTTTCGTAAGTAGATAAGCACCGAATTAAATAATTCGTCGTGCGAATAATTATTTATTTCGCGTATTGGATCGTATTTTTCCGCGTAAAACGTCGAATTTATTATTTTTTTGTTTAGCCGAATAGTTATTCGCATTTCGAAAACACGCGTGTTTCTTATTCAAATTTTAGTAACTGTACAAATGTTAAAATATTATCTATATTTTTTTGTTAAAGCGAATTAATATATAACGCTTTATTATTGTTTACCCATTACCACTTTTTCAAGGTTTCTATAATATGGAATAAGTCTGAAAATAAAGTTGAACAGAAAAACCCAGCAGTTGAACTAAACCTAACGAAAAGCTATTAATTATGATTTCTACTAAACGTATTACATTTTTAACATTCGTAACTTTTGTCACATTCGTTGTCGAAAACACGAATGCCAGTACGTATTTTATACATTATATTCAATTAAAATCTAAAGGATTCAATCTATCGAGCTTAACTTAAATACAATATTTAAATAAAATAATTACTATTTATATTTCGAACGTATTTATTTCATAGGTATTGTGAGGATATGAAAATTGAAAATTTTTTTCAGATTTTTATATAATTATTAACGTTTAATTATGCGAAAATAATTTGTTATTCATTAACGATCATTTACATTGACATTACACGAAATTTCGAAAAATTATGAAAAGACAATGATTTTCCTTCGAAATAAATTTCTAAGGCTATAATTTTAAATAAAAATAAATGTATACAATGGTTGTTTTATATTTACAAAAACACGTTTTAATACAATTTTAATTATCTTAGTTTTATAAGAATCAAAAAAAATGTAATGATGTAACGAATATAGTATAGGGTTCTAGTAATATTCTACGAATATATTCCGAAAAAAATGTAACCACTTTATAATGTATATAAATTATTCCAATCTATATTGTTCACCTAAACGTATTAACCGAATAAGAATTAACGATATTAGCGAAATTATATCTGTTTAAAGTATATAGAATCTTTTTTATTTAATTATTAAAACGTTTAAATTATATTGTTGTTTCAAAATGAAATATATACAATTATTCGAAAATTAACGTACAATATCTAATTTCTAATTGCTCGTAACGATTATTAATTATATTACGTAAATTTAATTCGAGTACTAATTATTTATAATTCGTGTTTGTTCATATAATTTAGCCAATGAAAATTGTAAACGTAAGTTGCTAATTATTTACTTTTGTAGATGTTAATATATACTACTCTATAATATACATATATGTGTGTGTGTGTATTTTATTCGTTTATTTATTAAAAGCTGCTATGTAAGGCATATTAAACGTGAAAATCAAAACTTAAATAAGTCGTTTACCGTGTTTAACATATTTCATAAGAAATGTTAGTTAGCCGTCGAAACTGTAAATAATTCGACTTTAGTACGCTATTGATATACAAATCGAAAAATTGACTTTAAAAGTCAATATTAATCGTTGTAATTGAAAAATAATTAAATCGACATTTGTTATTTCTCTGTTATTAGAAGCTAAGGTACGGTAAATTAATATCAATCATTTTGTATTCTCTGCTAAATCTCCTCCCACGTAGAATATTGTATTTGCGACTTTACACAAACGTAAAATGTCCGTCTACGTAAACCACATTATTTACGGAACCTTCAGCTCGTAAAATTTTTTTAAAATTTTTACTTGGCAATTGTAGTTGGTATCATAATATTTGTAATAATTACAAATTTTAATCATTCATTACTCAGTGAGTACTACTCAGATCTGATTCAACATTTTAAATGGCACTTCTACAAATTCCATCTCCACTACAAAACACTAAACGTAATTACATTTAAGATTAGCGTTTAAAATGTCGAATAATAATATCTAAGCGTATACTTCGTAGAATTATGTTAAATAACTTATATTCTGTTTTTAAGTAAAAACAATAAAACGTTTATGGTCATTTATAAAATCATACTTTAACGCCAATGACGATTTTTTATTATCATATTAATATTGTTTTAAATTTAACATAAATTAGTTATATACGTTAAAAACTAAAAATCCCACGAAATATTTTATTTAAGTGTATAAATATTCAAAATAGATATCTTCCCATTTCAAGAACTGCGCAATTTGAAAGTCTGAGATGTGTTAAAATTTAAATATTTTTATAAACATAAGACACGGACGGTGCGTTTGTGTTGGATGTGTACTTTTTATATAGCGTTAATTTATTCATTCTTTACTTACCCCCCCTCACTATGACGTTGGCTTTAGTTATATACTTATTGTTACTTTTAATATCTTCGTACATATGTTTGATATTGAAATTTACTAAAGATCATTTTTCGTGATAAAAAACTGAATTGTTTAACTTTATATAATGTAAAAATTTAAATAATTATCGCGTGCACTAATTTGATAATTCTATGTATAATTATTGTTACAATATAGTCGAATAATTATAAAATCATTATCTAGACCAAATCAGAGATCTTGGTAGAATACCACGTAAGTATTATCGTACGTTTTTGGTATGTAGAACGCGACGCAATTATAACGCGATTACCGTACTATACTATTATTATCTAATTATATTATTATATTTTTATTTTGAGCAGATATCATAAAATAACCCTTACACCTACGCATATTGTCGACTTTTAAATTAACAAATATTTTTATAATTTGTAAAATCGAATACGATAGTATATAATATTATAAGTTTTTTGAAATTTTTTTTCTAGTTGATACCGATAGTAAAGTAGTATTCGATTATGCGTACGAAAATAGTAAGTAATTTCATACGAATCTTCCTCCGTTTATGTATAAGACGATCAAAGTATTAAATTCAGTACATAAACGAATAGGAATTAAAATTCGTGTTTAAAATAAATAAATAAAAATATAATTGTCAATAATATTAATGGTGTGAATTTAACATTGGGATATAGAATTTGGAAACTAATTTTTATTTGGATCTATACAAGTTGACGTAATCTCTGTTTGTTTTTCGTGTGGGTGTTTTTATACGTTTCACAACACAGGGTTTAGAAAATTTTCGCTGATATACGTAGTTTAAATACTAGAATATGATGAAATCGTGGCAAAATCGCCATCATTATTTTGTTTCTTGAACATTTCCGTTGTATCGATATATTCTGTAAGTATTTCTCAACAAATAGAAAAAATACTTTCGCCTAATTTGAAACTAAAAATCGTATGTTTAAATATTTTTTAAAAGTACTCGTTTCTGTGCAGTTTGGCTTATATAGGTTAATATTTTATTGTATTCATTTTAGTCAACATAAATTTGCACCTATTACACGAGAGCGTAGGTAATTTTTTGTCACGACGTTACTTATTCATAATAATTATAAGATCAGTTTATTTTACCAAATATTATATTAGTTCATCCAGTATGTAATATATGTTTTTTATATTCCAACGCGAATATTATTTTTTTATCATATGTTTAGATATGTAGGTAAAATAAAACCTTAAAAGTTTTATTTTTTAGATATTTATTATAGTTATATTAAATATGTCTTTACAAGAGCAATTTCGTGTATGTAATTTTATAGTACATGGTCATTTTATTATCTAATTTAACACTGATATGCGTAATATATTATATACATATATAATGATTGGACATTACATAAAACAATTTAATGTTTAGATTACATTGAGGGCTTGCTGTTAAATCCAATGCAATGGTGTATGACACACACACAATGTTCGTATTTATTTCTAAATAAAAGCTTTAATTTCGTAATTTATAGCGTATTATTACTATAAAATTAAACTAACAACGAAATTTGGACACATTTAATGCGTACATCGGTCAAGAAATTATATTCCTTTTAAGTTTGAAATCCAAACCAAATTACTTTCACACGTAATCGGATTTCCGTAAATAGAATTTTCTTACCATAAAAATATATTTGAAATAATACTTTCTTCGTACATTTACTTTGTAATTCGAATTGTCCATTTTGTTTATACTTTAAAATTGATCGAATAAAATTCCGCGAATTTAAATTGTAAAATATTATAGAAATAAATAGTTTTTCGGGAATGTAATTTTTGGTTTTCCACGCTATAATCGTAGAAATTTAAAACAGTGGATTTTCAAAATAGGAACAATAAGTTATACAAATATGCAAATAATAAACGTAGATAACATGGCCGGCTTAGTTAACGAATCTTTTAATTCGTTGAATTAAATTAATATTTAAAAATATAAGTTAAGTTTTAGCGAAAAAAATACATAGTTTTCTTCGTAATTTTTAAAATTAAAAGTATATTTTAAATAATAAAGTCTATTTCTTTTTATTATATTTGTTAGTCTTCAATACTATTGTGTTTATATTATAAGTAATACACTTGATGTTCACTATAAAATGTAACAATAACGCTAATTTTTAAGATTTAGGTTTGGATCAGAACGCGACGGAGGAAAATAAATATTTTCTTTGTTTCGGTAAGGTTACACGTGATTTTATATAATGAACAACACAACCGCCTACATTTTTAAAAATAAATTTCTAATACGTAATAATATATTATATAATAATTCAATAACATTCCTATGTCGATGAACGAAATATATATATAATCAGAATAATACAAATATTCAAAATAATTTATCTTAAAGAGGTTGGAAGTGAGATATTTGAAGCAGTGTGTTTAAATTATTTAATAAATCAATACAGTAGTATATTGTTTTAGTGTGTGCGTGATTTTTTACGCAATATCTATTGCATACACCGACTGGAAAATAAATGCGATAAAATGAACAAAAACTATTTCCGGTAGTTCGACTATTTTTTAAAAAATTAATTCCGTTTAATCGATTTTTATTATTTATTTAAAAAAAATGTATTTTAAATTTTTATTTTTTTAAAAGAATCAATTATGATTTGATATTTGGCAAAACAATCGTATGTTTAAAAAGAACTAACATTTCATTCCCTCATCGTCTAATATAAACACGAATCTAAGTTACTAATAAGCGTATAATTATATTCCGCTTATTGATCCAAAGTGCATAAAATTTCCTAGAAAAAATGGAGACTACAGGATTTGACCGTGAGTAATTCGATTATACATAAACACTGTAAACTTAATATTGAACGATCATTTTTACTGAATAATAATAATATAAAAGTTATACATTTATCTACAGTTTATTAGTAACTTTGATTTAATAAAATTTTAAAAACGTATTTTTCAGCTAATAGAACTGCTTTAGAAGCTTTTCATTTTTCTTTTTTTTATTTAAGTAAGTGGAATGTATTATATTCTTTATCAAAATTAATTATACTCGAATATTATTTAATAATTAATACTCCTAACTAAATAATTGAAATTAAGTAATTATAACATAACATATAAATAAAATATAACGTTATATATTATTTACGACAAAATAATAATAATTCGTAGTTTTAAAACGCATACTAGTTGAGATATTGGTATTACAGCAAATAGCATTTTGCAAATACGTGTTGCAAAATCCGTAATGTGATTCCAGATATAGAAAATTCAATTTGTAAATGATTACTAGCGTAAATGAAAATGAGGCGAACTCAAACATTTAAACGAAACTCTTACTAATGTAGTTCAACTTAAATTGCAGTTAAATTGTAGTTAAGCTTAAATAGGTTTTTACGGTTAGTTTTGTTTTTTGAAAATCGTATAGTGACCAACGATAATACAGAATGTAAGTTATTATATTTTAATATATCACTCAATTGAAAAATAACTATTAGATAATTATACATAACTATGAATTATAGAATGTGTAACGATATTCTACATCTACTAAAATAAAAATTATTCCTAGAACATTGTACATCTTTTTACAATAGTTATTAATAAAAAACTAACAGTTATTTCAATATTGGTAAATAAATCGATTTTATATCAATTATGATGATGAGATGAACGAATTTTCCGTCATTACGTTATACACACGAAACACGATGATTTAGACTTTCAATAATTTCAGCGTAGCCATCACTCTAACGCGGTAGGAAAATCGAATACCAAATTTGTAAACTTTCCCTCGCTCAAACTTTTCTCGGAAATTCTGAACAAAATTAACGTAATAAATTGGAAACAAATTGTTAATATTTGCGACGATCGTGTCGAAAAAATTGGGATATAACATATTTCAAAAATAATTCGTTAACAACTCGTGAATACAATAAACGGAACGAAATCGTATAGACAATAACACTCAGTCAAAATGTATTTCAATGAATAAACACGAGAAGAAACTGGTTACATTTCTACAAGTGGTCTAGTTCTTATAGTTCGCAAAGCGTTTTTGAATTTAGACGACAACTATTGTCGTTCTTTGGTTATTTTAACGCGGACGCGTTCGGCCTTTAAAAGTCGTGTTATTTGATCGTTGTCACGAGATATCGCGATATCTCACATATAGGTCCTGACTAATATGAAATTACTCCTGTTCGATGGGCCACACGACTCAAAATTTGAGATTATAAAAAAAAACAATATCGATAACGCAGTAGTAATATGAATTTAACGTAAAGTACACAAAGAATTCATTTATTTATGAAATTTTACTAGATTCAATAGGTTTTTCAAATTTCACGTTGTAAAGTTGGAATATTATTGTCTCAACCTGTAATTCAATAACTATATCTGATCTCTTTAAGTTCGATACATTTTGTTTCCATATTGGACTGTCTCAATCCATCTGTGATCGTTAATCGAAAGTCTTTAATAGCAATTTGATACAGTCACGATGAATTACTGAAGTAGCTTGTATAGGACATTATAGCTATAAAAGTATCGTATAATGTTAAAATAAAGGCGATAATTAATTTTTATGAACGTATTTTTTTAGATATCGGAAAAATGTACTACCATTATTTAAAACATAAATTGTCATTTTATATCAGTATGTATTCATCACGAATATTATAAATACAGAAATATAGGTTATTGGTTATTCGTAATGACGATAATTAGGCAGATATTTAGTATTGATTTTTTTCTTGACGTGTTACCATATTCGGGACAACGCAATTATTTCCATTTTTGGTTATTAATTCGGCCAATGTTCATTTTTTTATGGTTTCTTGTTTGTTTTAGAATTTTCACAAATATTAGGACCACAGGCGTTCTGTGATACTTACTATGAAAACGCTGGAGTCATCTGAAATACACACAGACCAATGACTTTGTCACGGATTAAACGCAATTGATTAGACCCAGGCACAATTATAATAGCGAGACTTTTGGCAATAATGTATAATAAAATAATATTACGGTCTTATTAGTGTGTAGTGTTTTTAATAGGAAACGCACTAACGATTTATTAAAAATTCGTTAAAATTGTCTTCAATTTACATAATAATAATAAGTCCCGATTATTGAAATTATTCGAAAATTAGAATATTCTCCAGTTTAACCACGTACGTGTTACTAACATAAAACGTGTATGTACTTACAACTTGAAAATGATTTGAGTAATGTGAAAGCGTTAATATTTTCATACACGGATCATGTTCTAGCTGTAAACGCGCGTTTTTATGTTTTCTATATTAATTTATGCTGTCAAACCAAAAAAAATCCAAAGAGAATAAATAATCAATAAAAGTACGTTTACTATGTAAATTCTTGAAGTTACAATAACGTACAGCAGCACTGATTTGAAATATTTATCGCGGAATATGAATTGAATTATATTACTTAAATTACGTTTTAATAAATAGTAATCGTATACGGATAAACGAATTAATATTACGTTAGGTTCTTATACGACGTGATTGCGTAACACGTTACGAATCAATAAAAATGTTTATCGTGAATATTCCTCTTTTCGAAATCTTCGTTTTCTTAATAATCACCGGATAAATTTTTCTTATTACACTCACCCACCTTGCTCCTCCTTTAATATATATATATTGCGTTTAAATTCAAGCACGCCCGACATATGCTAATTATTATTTTATAAAAATGATTTTGTAAAAAATAATTTAAAAAAACCCTCGAATAACGCTCTAAAAATTTCAATTGTTCTTTGTGGTGATCATATATTGTGTATAGAAATTCAATCCATGTCCAAACAATCACGGATCGTACTGTTTAACATATAAACGGGAAAACTATTCGTCCGTTTTCTTTTCTACGTCGGACCGTCGCAAATAATAATTACACGAAATTCACAAATTGCGTACGGTTTTTTTTATTTATTTAATCTTTTACCCGTTCGAATATCGAGTTCGTTTCGCGTACGATATTCTGCGGTTTATTACTTACGAAGTTCAAGGAATAAATTACGGTACTCGAACGTTCTGTTCCGTTCATTTTCCAGTCCGATTTTTTTCGGTTTTTCTTTCTTCTCTTTGACCTTCAAACTCTAAAATGTATTTACCAGTATCCGTTTACCGACGCGTCCTTTTCTTAATTTTCACGCTAGGTGAAAACATTTTATTAAAAAAGTCGAATACGAAACAATGACCGGGGCGACACGCTCGGTAATAAAAATATAATGCGGCGCGACGGAATTTGTTATCGATCGACCACCGACGAAATATCGTCGAAAATTATCACCACAATACATCTCGTTCCCGAGAATATTCGATAATCTCTGGATATAATAATGTACGGGTGCGCACCAATGCCAAGTATTGCGGAAGTAGTGCAGCTTTCGGGTCGAATTTTTTTCTTTTTTCTTTTGGAAATTTGTGGATTTAAAATTATACGAAGGCGGCTGTATGAACGAACTTCCCGTCTGTTACGGTCAACGGGAGGTGCCCGTTACGTATTGCCGACTCGATTGTAATTATAAAACTCCTGACCGACAATTCCAGGCGTAATAAAAGTCACTAAAAAAGTAGATCTCTCACACAGTGACGATGGTGGCCACTCAACACGTCGTTATAAACCATAATAAAAAAACAAAGGCACTCGTTTGAAAAGAAAGACGACTATAATAATATAATGTACGTTAAAAGAACAAATTAAAACAATTAACGCAAAATACAAAATAAAAAAAAAACGAACAACACTCGTGAACGTACATATTAAAACGAGTAAAAGTGTAAGTGAAAAAAAACCCAACATATGAGTCGTATGGTGATAGCAAGCATGGAATAGAAATGCGCCATCGAATATACATTCGAAATTTACTAAAACGGGCGCGCTCTATTCCATATTTCTGTACTTAACAGCCACATTAAATTTAGACGGTTCTTTTAACATTATATTTTCTATAGCTCTTAATATAGATTATCGTGACCTGCAAATAATTCTAAAATGGTAATAAAAGTCAAATTAATTTTTATGTTTCATTATAATACTTTATCGATTTATTATATACCTTAAACCTCAATTTTATATAAAAAGACAGTAAACGCGTAAATCATTAAATTTGGTATAAATATTAATTTTATATATATGTAATATGTACAAGTCACTTGATGTATCATAAACTACGAATAGAAAAAACAAGAACAATGTGTGTAATTACTTTTAAACGACTTTTCTAATTAGAAAAATTTAATAATTATTATTTGATTAATCTTTTATAAATAACTATACATAAGTATACATTGTACGTAATTATCGAATCGTAATAAATCTGAAAACGGTTTCTACATTAATTTTATAAGTAATGGCGTCTTTTCGAGTGTATTTATATTTGCAACGTCTAGCAAACTACGTTCAGAAGAGGATGCTACAAAAAAAGATTTTTCTTTTTTATTTCGCTTTTTAAACACGTCTTTTGTCTAACGATTAGTATAACGGATAATTAATAATTATTGTAAAATCATTCGGAACAAACAATCGTCAGAAGAAACGCATTATTTCGGCAAAAAACGTTTTTCTTAAACTTATGTTTATTATATAACTTAATTAACTCGTTCGCTTTTAGATATATTATAAATTAGTTTCCGTTGACATGCTTTCCATATGGTAGAATGGCCAGTAAATTTATATTCTATAAAAATATCTTTTATAACGTTTTTTTTCAAAAGTTCCAAACATTGGGTAGTTGGTTTCGTTAAATTAATGAATTTCAAATTTTTATCCCTCTAAATAATAATAATATGTAAATATTGAAAATATTTAAAAAAAATTCGACGTCTTTAATTTTATTTTTGGGAAATGACTCAGCCAACCTTTTCTGAGTGTCTCCTGTGTAACGTTGATATTCTCAAATATTCATGCCACGACTTATAGATGTTTTGGGAATTGGGCCATAATTATCTAAAACGGAGTTTTCGTGTGGGAATTAAACGAGAAAAATACAAGTTTTTTCGATTAAAATACACCGCGTTTCGGGCATTAGCGAATACACGTGTTATAGGAAGAAATAGAGAAGAGAAAATAGGGAAAGTCGTCGATTTAGAAACGTGATTTTCATTTAACCAATGGCAAATCGTCGACAATAACATTGATGTATATGATACCATAAAACGTACATAATATCGAAAATCGATTTTGCAATTTGGCGTAAGGTTAATTTTTTTTTGACGGAAAGGGCGGAAATAGTGCTGTATAATAAAGGCTGACCGTTCTGTACTAACAAATGGATGGGTTTTTTTGTATTACTATTATTTAACGAAAAAAGATTTATATTCTCGTTATTACAACCGACGCGCACGTTTAAGAATCACGCGCCGCTGCATTATCAATACAGCGCGCCGACGACGATTTAAGTTGTTACGACGATTGTAACTATAAAACGTTGTGAACTTCTGTTACAACATTATTTATTATAATATTAACACGTTAAGCAAACATCTTATCGACTTTACCAGCAACGTGTACATAATGTTAAAATATATTCGCCAGGAATAATATTATACGTATAATTTATATTGTGTCGATATTTGCGTGTAACCACGTGTTTTCCCGCGTTAAATTATTTACGTAATTAAGTGGTTTCAGGGATAATGATAATAATAATTGGAGGTGCTCGCAACGTCCACGAATTTAGCGTATATAATTACTCAGCTTCTGAGGAAGACGGTTGGTACGGTTATGAGAGGGAGGGTCAGCACAATATCCTGATTTCCTTGGAGTTTATCGTACGAAATTATAATTAGTTATTATACGAATTGATCGCGGTGGCGCTTTTTTCCTTTGCGATAACATCGTTGACCCGTGTAATATTTTATTATTTTAAAAAGTGACAAAACAATAAATGCACCTTCCCAACGGATGTTTTTGAAAAATCTGTATAATCGTATATATCGTATTTTCTATGGACGATAACCGGGCGTAGTTTATTGAATTACACAATTTGTAACATCGACGTGTAATTTGATTTAAATTTCCTTATAACGAACCATTTCGTTTTATATTAATACAAACGTTAATCGAATAATCGTCATTCGGTTTTTCGCTTTTAAAATCACGGCAAATACGGCGTAGTACGAGTTATTTGAAATTCGTGTGTCGTCTATCATTGTTTTACAAGTTGGTCTTACTATTTATTATTATTATTGTGAGCAAGAGGATTATTGATTAGTATAAGTGCTTCATTGTGTAAAAGGGATTAAATTATTTAAATTTATAATCAGTTTGTAAACATTAGCTATTGGCGGGTATTCAATTAATTAATAGCGTATGTAGGACACATAAATTATGATCAAATCTGACGATAAATGTTTGTCCAAAAAAAGCAATCCGAAACGAAATTAAGATTTAAAAAAAAAAAATCTCAATTTTAAAACGGTATTTGGTCCAAAAAATATTTGTCGTCTAAAAACATTAGACAAAAAACATTTTTTACGAAAGACCGGTATTTTGGTCGACGATAATATTATCGCATAAATGCCTAACACATTATGGGTTCGCGGAATTTTTTTGGTTTTAATAAACTGGCCGGGAACAGAATATTTCAACTCGTTTTTACTCGATACCAACCTCTTAGTGCACCATTCTACTATGTCGCGAACCACTCTACACATAAGATTGAGCACCATGCTGTGTGGCACAAAGGTGCGTAAAATTGTAATAGCGCTGAAAAGGAATCGAATCGATTCACCGAACACTATTAGTGAACGTTAGTGTGTTCTGTATGGATGTATATTTGTGTAGGTAACCGAATATGTACATTTTTTTCCAACCGAATTTATTAAGATCAACAAATTATGTTACAATAAACAGTCCAACTAGAAAAAGAAACGTAATTCCATAAAAACTAATATAATAACGTTTAAACAACAAAAAAAAAAACGTCGTCTGTCTTATAAAACCTTAATCTTTACACAGATAAAGTTAAAATAAATAAACTAAATTCACTTTAATATGTTGGTTCAGCGGGTAGTTTTGTTTTTTTTATACAAATCCAGGAAGTTATTTGAAATAAATATTCTTTCTCAATTCCATCGGCTGTTAACACGGCGCTCCTAATAGGTTATTTCGATACAACAGTATTAAAGTGTCATCTGATTTATATACACAAAGTTTAATAATATATTAAACAATTAAAACGACGACGTGCGAAGATATTTTCTATTTTGACATTATTTTATTCGATACTGTATTAATGTTTTTATTGACCCGGACATTTTCAAAAAGTATACAATCAATATAAAAAATATATAATTATAGAAAAAATAGGTACGGGAATTGGATTTAAGTTTTATTATACTATATACTTACCCGCCTATATTATTAACCGGTCTATTTTTAATTCCAAAGGGCTGATAAATAATATAAGTAATAAATAATATAAATAATATTAGTTTCAGTACGTGAGATTTTAACGATGCTGTAGTGAATGAAATTGACAAAACACACGATAAGAAGACGGCCTATCAAGAAACGTCAACCATAACTTAACCATCGAAATATGATTAAAAACGTATTACCACCAGCGGTAGACGAAGTAATTTATAAAACACGCTACAAAACGTTCATCTGGATACGTACATATTGTAAAACGAAACAAGCTTAGAGAAAATATTTAGCTTACGGGAAAATTAACTAGTTAACATAAATGTCACGATTCGATAACATAATAAAAACGATTAAACTCGTCGAAATCATATTTCATTTTCCGGTTTTCATTATAGCGAATAATAAAATGTAACACGAGTAAAGTTGTTTCGTGTTTTACTTTTAGACCGTTGCGCGCATGCGTGCTCGTCAGGAAAACAACGATATTATTATTAGCGCTAGTTTTGGAAACTTCCATAATTCATTTTACAAAACTTTCATAATTCATTTTTCGTCGATCCGTAGCTGTATTTATTTAACAAAAACGTTTAAATTCCAATTTGAGTAAGACGCGTCAATAACGTAATTAATTCGACCTATGACATACGTGACGACGTGACGATGGTATTCGGAGCAATTAGCATAAAACGCATTTTAAATAGATTAAGCTACAATTACTTCGCAATTAGCGTAATGCGCGTTATTTACCTTCCCATAACGTATTTTTAGGTGAGACTTTTTGCTTCGCCGTATTTTATAAACGGTTCGTCTACTAATGATACATTAAAGCGAAATTCCGTTTGACAAATAAACACGCGTGATCAACGCGCACGAAATAATTGAATTTTCTTCGTTCGCCCGTATTCCTTGCGCTGGCGCGAGAGCGTACACACATACCACGCATATTTCGCGTCATATTTCTAAAAAAATTCCTACGCTCGAATGTTTAAAAATCGATTAAAATCGAAACGCTATTACGTATGTAAAATCGAGTCCGACGTAGCGTAGCACATTATTCCAGCGCGAGCGAATTCGAATTTTCGGGACTTTTACGCTTATCGATTCGGTCGGCTTAAAAATATCGAATAAATCGTTGTTATTAGCGCAATTGCTAACTAATATTACGCTATAAGGGAGACAATACCGTACAGTTATTATAATAATCGAAGTTTACGTTCGTATTTTCGTTACCGTACTACGCGTAATATTACTGTTATAATAATATATTCGTGTCAAACTTGGGGTTAGTGTTGTACAAGAACAGGCTTGTGTTGTTGTTGTTGACCAACCATTGTAAACGGAAAAGGCGTAATCGCGGGAAAGTGGGACATATTCTCGACGACCCCTTTATAATAACGTTATCACGTTGAATAATTGCAAAATTTATTTTCCCGTGTTCAACAAAAATACGTTACGCACACCGACATACGATTTCAAGGACGTTTTTAGAGTCGTAATCTTGCCGATCCTTAATCCGATTACGTCGCACCAATTCCGGCGCAATATTACACGATATTATAACTTGACGTTACGTCGTTCTACGTTATCCTAAAGTTTTGTTTTTGGAGTGGACTGAAATTGTAAATAACTTGTAAACCCGTAGGAGGTTACACCACTAGTGTCAGCATGGCCGAATCAGCTGGGAGGAAGGCGATCGCCTTCATTTTTTTAAAAACCACTTATTCGATATTGTGTCGTAACGCGATAAGTAAAAGGTAAAAAGTATACTTACACTTAACTCATACGCGCGAATATTCGACCCAAAAATATATATTATTAAAAATATATTAGCAGATTCGTGAAAAAAGTTTTTCCCCAAAAGTATATCGTGCCCGGTTGCCCGAAGCTCTTGCGCGAGAAAACGTAATAAAAATAAACGCTTATATTATATAATACAAGTAACCGAAGTTATGTCCCGTAAAGGAGAACCCGATTTCGAGTGGAAAAATAAACGCAATTTCGAGATTAAAAGACTTTATGTAAATGCCGTCGTTGCATTCTTCTACTAACGGCGTGTTACTACTGTTAAAGCGATACTTATCCGTTTACAATTGAATCTATTAATAGCGTTACGGTACTATTGATTTAAAATTACGTTCATAGGCGCTCGTATATTACGTAGATATTATAGAAATACGTATAATAGTCGAGAAACCAAAATACGTTGACGAATGTTGAAATATACGTACGTAATAATTTTTCATTTTATATATTCGCGCGTTCGCAAAATTACATTACCGTTTACATACGGCCTACATTCCTTATATAAAATTTGATAACAACTACGTGCTTGTTTCGACGTCATAATTGAACGCTTGGCCCGTACAAACGACGACTAAATAAACAACAACGGTAATGGGCGGTAACCGTTGACGGAAGGAATTTGGCCGGCCGCGCGGACGTTACGTCACGGGACGCGCGTATGTTTGTCGAGGTTAGGTTGCGTTTCGATTATACCGACCTGTGGGACTGGGCGTCAACGACATCATCCGGTACCTAACGTTGGGCGCTTCGAAATCGTAGTATTTGCTAAAGTTCATCGTGTGGTTCTTCTTGTATGCCTTGTTCATGCCGTGCATGGCGTCGTTAATGGCCCGCAAGTAACCGCGCACGCCGAAGCTCGTCTTCGGCACCAGCATGCCCACGTTGAGACCCGTTTTCGCGTGCCGGTGATACGACGTCCGGTGACCACCACCCGATAGGCCACCCTTGTGCTTCCATCTGCCGCCGCCGCCGCCGCCGCCGAAGCCGGTTCCATTGCCAACGACGCCTTTGCCGGATAACCGGACGGCGGCGACCGCGGGGGACTCGGACCGCGGGTCGTCGCAACGGCACGACGACAGCAACGGGAAGATGGCGATGGCCACTCGGATCGCGGCCGAACACCGCATAAACGTGACGTACACGCGCCTCGATTATATTATTTCGGTGGATTTTACGTACGTATGTGCGAGTGTGTGTTGGTGTGTGTGGGTGTGTATGTGTGTGTATACGTGTGTATATGTATGTGTGTTGTGAAATCGCGGCGGTTGTCGTGCGATGAGCGCGCGTGACGAGCTACTGGACCCAGGGTGGAAAACGAGAGAACGATACGACTTCGGCACTTCTCTCAAGCCGTCGCCTTGACGACCGTCGGCTGCGAGTGAATCTCACCACCGCCGCCGCCCACTCGTCCTGGTGCGCGTTTCGCGCGCGTTGGTTTTGCGGCCGGGTCGGACTGATACCGTATATATGTATATCTATTAATTTATATATTTCCGTCCGTCGTTATTAGAACACAGGTACAGACGCTCGGTCTTTGATGCCTACCGTCGTCTGAACCGGATACGCGCGATATATATATAAATAAACGTATATACGCGTATATATCATCTGTTGCTCGCTGCCCCATCTTCTTGGTGCCAACCAGACCGACCACTGCGCCGCTACACCGCTGTCAATTATAACTCTGCGGGGTCTAAGGACAATCGCCCAACCCGTCGCCGTCGTCGTTATATCACTTATGCGCATTTGTCAGCCTGTACTAAATGTGTGTGTGTCATTAATAACGTCATTACTATTTGCTACCCTCTGGCGTATTATTTTTCTTTTATCGCGCTTTTCGCTCGATAAATAACGAAATATTTTCGATATCGTTAGAGGTATCCAGTTTATCGACGTTTCGCGTGGCGTGAACATTTCTTTTTACGTTTTAGGGCAATGTTTTTTGTTACATAATTGTTTCATTTATCGAACGTATACGATTAATAGAATTTAAAGTACGCGTAATTTACTATCAACGTATAAATCGTTAACAACTATTATATTATCAATCTCGACACATTCACCATTGTTGATTTTATACGAAATTGACATTACGTATTTTATTAAAATTAGACGCCTAATACAATTTTATTTTTAAACGTGAAAAAACAGTATAGGAACGGTCGAATGTATTGTAAACGATGGTCAAAAACATAAAACAAAACGGCTGTTGAGATTGATTTAAACGTTTCGGAAACTATCAAAAGTCACTTAAACACGAAAAACGTAACGGTATCGACCGTCAATTTAAAAAAATGAAGTATACAGTTAAAAACATCCAAAGTTGGTACGATTGGGTGGCCGTTTCAAAGATAAATACAAAGGTAGTATCTTATAGTTCAGTACAATACATTTTAAACGATGATTCTGGAATGTGCGGTATATGTGGGCATTTTTTTCATGCTTTTTGACAAAAGCGGTGTTATTAATTTCAAACTTAAAATTGTATTGTATTAACATTTCGTCAAATAAAGTGAATTCACCGCTATACCAATATAATTAACAAGCTGGAGACGAATATAATTTTTTATGGACCTTTGAAACGCTTTCAATATAATTGTGTATATACATATTTAAAATAGTTATATTGACTATGGCCTACGTTATTTATGTATTAATCCAATAGTCAAGTTTTTTCGAATCGATAATTATAATTCTTAATTTTAACCCCATTAACCGAATGGGGTTAAATTTAAACCAAAAATTTGTCAATCAAGTTAATATTTATCTTTTACTTTAATTTTAAACTTGGACGTTATTGAACTTAATTTTCTTTCTTAAATTTACTCATCTTCGACGATTATTTAGAATTAGTTTTTTGTTGAATATTTATGGATTAAAAAATGTCTGTAAAGTTATATAAATGCATCGAAACAGTTTAAATCGTTTTTTATTTATATATATATATATATGGGTATAATTTAAACGTTAACAACATAATGGCTAACGAGACTTTAAGGACTAGACTTTTAGAATATCGATTGTCATCCGCTATATCTAGTACATAAATACCCGTGTTTATCTACAAATAGGATCAAAAATGTTAGAAAGCCGTCTACTAGCGTTGCATCAATATTACAGAAATGAAAAAATATACAGTACGAAAATGTAACAAATAAATTAGTAAAATCGTATAAAAGAATATACACATTGTGTTAACGCAATATTTTTTGACTTTTATAACATTTTTGACGCTTTTTGTAATTTCAATATTCAATAATAACGTAATTTAACGTATATTATAAATAATCGACGAGTGTACTACCCAATAATTGTTTACCTACTTAAATAGCCTCGTTATTATCCAAGAACAGCGATGACGTCTAACATAATTTATTTTATGAATTAATGTGTAGTAATAATTGATTTTATATATATTATCCGTTTGTTGTTGTTTTTTAATATAACCTTATCGCGTTATCAACTGAAATTTTCACCATACCCTTCCCACGTCAACCCGTAAATATGCTCCGAAATTGAGCTTTTTATTTATTTCACGATTTGAAAATATACGTTTGTAGGTAGTTTGCCAACGTATCGTACGATTTTTAGTTGTGTTGAAAAACTCCGATTTTCGTTTAAACAATGAAGTGACGCGTTCAACTAATTCCAACGTTCAGGGTGGGTTTTCGTTGTTTGTTTGTTTATTTGCATAAACAATATTAAAATTAGTCTCGTCTCTTCGGTGCTTGGCGCCTGGGGTGAGCAAGCCGGTTGAATTTAATTTTCACACTCGCGGACGTTTTCGTATTTAATTTAAGTATTATTTACCTAAACAAACGGTCTTTTTGACTTTTTAATTTTGTAATTTTAGCTTTTACATTTCGCGCCACTCACGAGACCGTTGAGATCGTCGTATTAAATGTTAACGAGGAAATAGTATTTCAAACGATTTAAAAGTAAAACTAATTACGCGTCTTAACTAAGAAATTGTTAGAAAGTATTTAGATAAATACCACCGAAATAGGGCGCTTTAAAACATTATAAAAACAGTTGTTCGCTGATCGAAAATACGTCGTTGGCGTTAAATTTGTCTATGATGATTCCGAAAACAATCGCTCTCATATTTTGTATTATAATAAGTCGTATTTTTACGAAACTTTTATAATTATTATTTTTAGTTGTAATAGAATACATTTACAGCGTGAAAAGGGTGCTGAACATGGGATCTGCATAAAGCGGAATTCCGTTTCAAATGGGAACATTTGAACATTATTATTGTGCGTAGCCACTTTACAGTTTAAACACAAAGGAAACAGCGTTGATGTGAAAAAAAGGTCCATATATGCTTCGTTGTTGACTGTTTAAATTATTGTTGTATTTTAAGATATTTCGAAAAGAAAAATTCAAATACATTAAACTCGTTTTATTTGAAAACATTTTGAAATAATTTGGTGGTAAAAAATGTGGCGGTATAATTATAAAAATGACTTGGTTTTTTTTTTTGAGATACCAACGGTAATTTAAAATTTTAAATATCGAAAACCCGTAAATGTTCTAAAACAAGATAGTAAATTTTTAAATTAATATTTTAGATCGCCGGAATATTAATCAAAAAATTATACTTTTAAATATTCGGGCGAAGTTTTATTAATATTTGTTATCGACTTGGGACTAACCGTTGTTATTATTATTATTATCGTCCATAACTTCGAAAAACTACAGAAAACATACTTATGTAGGACTAGAGAATAATTTATTATCTCAATAAATTATCGATTTTATTCGAGTATGGAGTAGTAATCTGTTGCGTAAACCGATGGAAAACCGTCTTATTCACAAAATATATAAATTACGTAAATTATGGCGAAACGAAAACACGTTACGTTTAATTGAATGAAATTTGTAAATAGAAATAATTTACTCGTGACAAAATAAGACAGTTATTTATAGTAACATTGTTCCCTATATACGCGATTTATAATCGGCCGATAATTTGTTTCGAAATCTTACTAATTTAAAGGCGTCAATTATTGTCCGTATATAATTTTTATCATCTCGTCGATTCGTATTTCGTAAACGTAGAAATGGGTTTTCTTTTCGTAAATACTAGCAATATCGTTAAGTGATAGACAGTATTGCTATAATATAACGTTATATCGCCCGTAAGGAACTAGGTAAATAGAAATAATACGTTCGAGCGTGGTCGCGTTCTTTTTTCACGTTCGTCGTAGAACTATTATAACGTTTAACTGTTCAACAATATTATTTCGCGGTATATTTGACAACGATAATTCGTTTCCTACACCCGCGCATAAATATCAAACTACGCCTATTTTAGGTCAAGGGATGGATATTGTGTTGAAGCGCGACACGTTGAAACAAAGGCCGTTTTTATCACATCCACAAAAGTTTCCGTTCGGTTTTTAAAGACAAACATTTTTCATATTACGCGCGAGTTACAATGAAAACCGCAAATTACGCAACTATACACGCGCTACGTTATGCAATTGTACAAAACCGACCTATATAAATTATAAATAAAACGTCGCGTAGTTTCGTCCCGAAGAATTTCGGCTATATACCGATTATACCGAAAATTACTTGTTATAATGTACTACTGTGGCGTTGTTGTTCGTATCGACACGAAAGTGAAATAGTAAAAAATATATTTTACGTTGCGCAACAACGCCCCGCGTTTTAAGGATAAAATAATTATTTTTAATACAAACGTTTCGTTCGGATGTTGTAAGTTGATAATTGATGTTTTGGAAACGGCGCGCAAAACGTATTCACGATGTTTTTTTCACATTGGCGAATGATATTTATTCTCGTAAAACGTAATCCGGTAAATTAATCGGAAATGGAACTTTAGAGAGGAAACGGCTTGAAAAAAAAATCAATTTATAAGGAGGGTTTTTTGTGGGGAGGGGGAATCGAGTTTCGTCCCGAATTGTTTACCGTTTATATTTGTTTATATTAAT
Organism: Geopemphigus sp. TES_GeoC_2020; assembly: GCA_025469175.1. Classification (NCBI taxonomy): domain Eukaryota; kingdom Metazoa; phylum Arthropoda; class Insecta; order Hemiptera; family Aphididae; genus Geopemphigus; species Geopemphigus sp. TES_GeoC_2020. The sequence goes on along the minus strand of JAIPRN010003277.1, from coordinate 1,291 downwards.
AATAATTAACGCTCTAGTCAAACACATCCGCGCAAGTGGATCGAAATAACCCGATCTATTTCGAACTTGCCACGAATTTACGCGTAAATTGAAAACCGTTTGCCTAATGGTCAAAAGTAATAGTTTTCGTTAACTAAATTTAAAAATTATAACGAGTTTTTACGTCAACAGACAAATACGACATTTTGTTAAAAGAGTTAATAATAATAAGAGTTAATGTCGAAAAAAAATACGCCGTGAACATTAACGGCAGTCGGTAACATATATTTTATATCACGTTGTTATAACGAAACGAATGTCTTTTCACTCTTATTGCGGGGTACTTACATACATGCGGAGAGTTTTTCAAAAGTTTTCGGCGCGCAGAAAACTTTTTACGAGTACGAATTATAACGACAAACATTGTATACAACAATTTCGTCAACATTTACAGCGTACGTTCAAAATACAATTATGGACATCCTCTGCCGTAATAGTAAAATGTGTTTTAAAAATCTATTCGAATTTTTCGTAACGACCAATTATCAACTGCTGTGATACTGTTTATATATTATACGCCTATTCAGTTCCCTTCCCCACTCCAGGCATATAATAATAGTCTATAAATAGCGTAGACTCGCGCAATTGATAACTATAAAGTGTCGAAAATAATTTATTGTAATTAGGGGATCCGAAAAGATGTATCTTTTTTCTCTTAATCCCGACGAAAATTCCGCTAATTAAAATGAAGAGAATTAAATTCTTAAAAAATATTCAAACTCATTAGCCATGTTTCTACGTTATTGATGGATATCGATTAACGATATTTTAAATAAAACTATATAAACGGAAACAAACGTTTGATCGAAAATCGTTTCCGACAATAATTTAGAAAAAAGACTAACGTATTCTAGTATTTATTCGGAATTATATTTTATTCTATATTGTCGAATTCTCGTTTAGTTCCTTTTATGTCTAAATCATCGTGTTACGTGCATATTTACATACGCATTGGTACGCGGGTAGTAGTTAGGTGTATCACACACACACACACACACACACTAACGATCATTTATTTCGCACAAAAGGAGAAATAGCGATCCCCTTTAATGTTTTTGAATAACTTTTAAGAAGTTTATCCTTATCAATTTCGGTCATAAATTATTTCGATTTGTACCATTTAACGTGAATTTAATTCGTAAAAGCGCTATATGGCACGTGTTTAGTCTACGATAGTACCCTGTTGATGGTTTTATCCTCGTGAGTCACGTACGTCATTCAAAATACTAATAATTCGAGTAATTTATATATA
>JAIPRN010003276.1:0-22602 GCA_025469175.1 Geopemphigus sp. TES_GeoC_2020 | reverse complement strand
TCTACACGTAAACGTATTCGTCTAAATTGGTCGCGCGGTACGCGTTCAAAATTAAAAGCGAATTAAAACGACGTTTGTCCGACGTACTTTGCGCGTCCAATTACTCGAATTAATAATTGTATCTGCGTTACCGTGGCCTATATAAGTTATAACGACGTGACGTAAGAGTTTACGCGCGTTTTACGACGGGCAACTGCGTAATTAACCAATTAACGTTTAATCGTTACGTAATTGTTAATCATATACGATAGGTGGTTAGGTAGGACGCGAAAAGCGGAGCGAGCCGAAAGTGAAAAGGCAGAAAACCGGAACGGGCTGGTAAAACGGACGCCGAGCGAAAGTCCGTTTACGAGAATTACGTTTATTCGAACTTGGCGCGGTTGAAAAACGTTCTTCCCGCCAATTTCGGAACGTACGAACTGCCGTCGGAATTCGCGGCTTAAAAACCGCCGTCCACGATAATTGTCGACGGTACGCGACAAAACGTATCGGTTAAGTTCGTATTTGGAGATTACACGTCAGGCGCGACGATTGTAAAACGTCCGGTGGAAAATCGGCGAAATATTAACGAAACGTGCGGGACGGACGTCGTTTCATCGGGCGAAAAATCGTTCGCGTAGACGGATGCCGAGGTACCAACGGACGCGAACCGTTCCGCGCGATACGGTATTATAATAACGAAATTTAACGACGTTTACACACACACGTCCGCGACGACCATCCATCTATAACACGGTACGATGCGCGCCATATATTAAATATTCGTCGCGTAATATTCGCGAAAATAACAAAAATCGTTCGATTACGTACATACGTTGTTATTATGTAGGCGAAGGTCGTGGGTCGTCCGTCGGCACAGGGACTGCGTATGCAAATCGATCGTTCGTTATAGAGTTTTCGAACAATGGACCGTTAATTAGTGACCGCCCGGGACGGTGCAACACCGCGTGCACACCCTTGATCCGCGATACGCATCTAGTTCGTCGGTCTGAACGCGTGTGTGTCCGAAAAGTGTTACGCAACGGACGCAAAAAAGGAATAAAACGCGACCTCCGGAGTCACGGTCCGAATACTCGAACGCGCGCGCGTGCGAATTGAATTTACCTTGACGGTTTTGAAAACGCGCGCCCGGTCGAGAAAGGAGATCGGACAACGTGGACAACGTCCGGAAACCGAGGATTTTCGCCGAGCAGTAGCGACGTCGCGTTTTTACGCGATCGGCCGTTTTCGAAACGAATACCGACGCGAACGCGTGTACACGGGACCGTAGTGTAGTGTCGTCCCGTTCGCGTTCATTTGTTCGTGTCGACGTTCTTTCCGCGCCGTTTGTCGTCGTCATCTTCGACCACGCGTTTGACGCGGCACGACGCGGCGAAAGCGGAATTTAATTACGCCCGGCGGTGTCTGTCGAACGGGACGGGCGTCGAAAAAGAAACGATAAGCGAACGAAAAAAAACCGGTTTACCGTAATACGGTTAATATATTCGTAAGCCCCGCCGTAGGGCCGGAGCCGCGGGTGAAACGGTTCGGTAGATTTAATCAACCGCGCAAAGCTCTTTCGATATAATATAAAACGACGCGGCGCGCGAATAAAAGGAAAAACGCCGCTGCGCAATACTACGCGTACGCTCTAGTTTGGGACGAGACAAAAATCGATCGCGGACGCGTGTCGCGCGGACTAGGGAGATGAGGGGGAGAAACACGACGAAACAAAGACGAGTCTACCGACCCTCGAGCTACCCTATCGCGGGCGATACCCGGGCACCAGACCGGACCATAATTGTCGTGCTTGTTGTCCGATCATCGCGCGAAAACGCGTACGAACGCGCCAACACTCGAGACGATATCCATGACGGCCGGTCGACAACATCGTATTTTGCGTATAATCGCGACAATCGTCCCATTGTCATAGACGTGCGTCTATGTTTACCGATCCGTTTCACGCAAACGAAACGTTTCATTCGAGTTTGAATAAACGGAACGTAATTATCGCCGTTACTATTATATCCGCGGCGACGTTACTAATAAAAATACGCGAAAAACGTCGAAAACGAAACGTAACGGAATATCACGGGTAAAAACGGCGCGCGCCGAAAAGTGTGGCCATTTAGTCGACCATAGCGTAAACAAATTCGATGGAACTATAGATTTACACGATTTTTGTGGTACGGGGCAACGTTGAGAACGTGTTTGGAAAATAATAATAATAATAGTAGTAATAAAAAGAGACCGTAGAACGTTTCAGTCGTTATTTGCGAACGCGATTGGACGTGACGAACACACTTACATACATATATATATATATATATATATATATATATTTATTTATTTATTTATTTATACGTATACACGCGTATATACGTTACCGCGATCGAAAATACGGAACCGGTAACGCCTGAACAACTAACGAAGAAAATGAGCGAAAAGAGATTAGCCGGCGAACGGGAACTGGCTTACGACGAGGACGAATGGAAAAGGCTGAGGTTCGGTGACCGCAAGCGGACACGCGTCGAAGTAAAACGCTATTCGTGTGAAATTTGTAAGAAACATTTTTCACAAAGCGGCACTTTGTCGATACACATGTGGACGCATAACGGAGAAAAACCGTACACTTGCGACGTTTGCGCGAAATTGTTTTCGCGGCGGACCATTTTAACGGCTCACATGCGGTCCCACGGCATTGGAATCCCGTACTCGTGCGGCGAGTGTGCGAAATCGTTCGTACGACGCGGCGACTTCTTCGCGCACATGTTGGCATGCGATGCAGAAAAACCGTATTCTTGTGATGATCGGGAATGTAGCAACACGTAGAGAGCGTTGGGTAAACACGATGTTATTTGTCTTTATTAATGACGGATCGTTTCGAATATTTCGCGTCGACGCGCTCGTTTTATTTATTATTATATTGTGACGATTAGCTCGAAGAGGATTCGGCGTAAAAACCAAAACTCGCCGGCCCCGTATCGGGCGGAAACCTCGTACAGAGAGACATACGTTCGTACACGCCGCCTTCGCGTACGTGCGTGCGTACACCGTCATACATTCGCTGCGAAAATAACGTAAATACAAAAAAACCACCAGCCCGAAACGAGCGTCGGTTACGCGTGTTCGTTATTATTAAAAAAGGCACGCGGCGAGGCGTTTACGCGAACGCCGTACGGACAAATCGCCGGGTACGAAAGGTGGGTGGCGAGGGTCGTAACGAAATTCGTTACTCGCGACCGTTCGTCCGTCCAACCCGTGTTGGGAGCGTCGCGTAAGCCCGAATGGTCGGGCCCGGCGAATGGTGTCTACGCGAAGAGGCGGTTTTTTTTTTATTTTTATAATAATCGCTGGCTCGACCCGAACGGTTTTAATCGCGACACTGCCGATAATTAACGCGGACCGCGATCGACGGCGCGCGAGTATTAAAAACGTTATTGAGTTTTTTTCTCGATGTAAAACGACGGGACCGAGAAACCGGCGTGCCTATCATGGCGGAGCGGCCCGGCGTGCGTTTCGTTTCGATCCTCAGGCCGAATGACGGACAAAGCCATCGGACCGCCATGTAAGCGACACGCCTGATCCTGTATTATCGGTACCGTATCCGCCTTTATATCTGGTCGCGGAATGTTCGAACGCACCGGTGGTTTGCCCGGACCGTTAGCCGCCGGGCCGACCCGTGGTGGTCGGCGCGTCGCGGACACGGCGAGCTACGGTCTGGGCGAGTGTGACAAATATCGGTATTCTTAATCGTTTTCCGTTATAACTGGCGCGTGTCCTATTGATTTTGGCGAACGGTCGAAACGGTAAGGACGACACGACGACGAACCGAGCGCGCGTCTATCGCCGCCGACGGTTTCGGATTTTTCGGCGAACGTAGACGGACCCGGCGGATGGGTAGACGTTACGTAATAACAAACGTATATATATATACGTGACGATATTATTGCAGTCGGTAACCGGAATCTTCACTGAACTGATCGGCGCCGTACTACGTGATTCGTAAATATATATATTATGTGTGGTGTGCGTGTTTATAATCATCGGCGAGAAATTACTCGGGCGCGCTTCAAATTTGTACGCGTTTCGTTATTGTAATCCCTTTCCCTATTACACACCAGCCGAACAGTCATTTTCGCGTTGTTTCCCCACAACGCCCGACGCTTGTCCAGTCGGACATTCGCTATCGAATACCGCGCGAACTTTACCGAATTTACGTATTATTTTATTATTTTAGCTTCCAATAACAAATTAACACGGCTCAACGATTAATAGAATAAAGACAAAAGTAGATACAATAGACGAGAAAAAAAAATATAATATTTATAAAATAAGGAAGAGCCTAAATGGAGAACTCAGCGACCTTGATACATTTAATAGTTTCATTAATTACGTAAGGGGTTTCGCCATTTAAAATGTTCGGCGGATTAATTACAGTAACGTTATTGTTGCGGAGAGAACTGAAACATTGTCAACGTAATATGTCGAGAGCCGGACAATCTATAACTAAATGGGCGAAGTCGCAAACAACAAATAACTAACCGAATTTTCGTAAAACCGCGAATTCGTATTAACTCGCCCGACCGAATAATTCGCCTTCCCCTAGTCTTTCGCCCGAACGCGGCCTGTAGTTTCGCTGTACAGTCCGTACGCTTCGTATACATACGTGCCGTTCGTGTTTACGAGTAGTAGAACAATCTTCTGGTTATTGTGACCAATGGTAAGGTTGGTACGAAAAGTAAATCGGTTCGTTGGTGAAAATCTAAACGACGTACGCTGTTTAATCAGCGAAACGAAAAATTATTGAAATTTCGTTTTCGTCCAAGTTCGTGACGCGGGGAATATTCTGTCGAAAAAAACGCTCTAGATTTAAGGAACGGTTCCGACGTGGAAACCTCCCCGGAACGTGAACAATACGGCCAACACTAGTATAATGGAACCGGTTCGACATTCTATTCGTCCGAATGCGTACGGAATAACGCGAAAGGAAGAATAACTCCGACAGGCGGAAAACTGTTCGAATTTCGGTCGGTATGAAATACGAATATTTATTAAAGGTTTGCGAAATAGATTTTTATGATTGTTCCGTACGAACAACCAGTGCGTTAATCGAACGTGTGACCGTATCGGGATATTACGAGAATGGGGGCGTTTGTTGATTGGAGACGCGACTTTCTGCGCCGAAAACCGTTTTTATTTACGAGAAAAGACGACGGCTACGGCGAAATAGTTGACGAAAACGCGCGTTTTCACGTTCCGAACGGCGCCGAGACGTGTAAATAGTTCGTCGTCGTAACTACCAGCTTTTGGGACAAACGGCCCGCGGACGGATTGTCGATCGACGTGGTCTTTTTCCGCGTGTGTTCTCCTCGAACTTATCTCGCGAATGTCTTCGAACGACGCGATCGGCGATTGCGGGCGTTCGTTCGGACGGGTCGTCGTGCTGCCCGACGTCACGCTGTTTCTCTATTCCTTTTCCATGCCACGACCCTTTGAGAGGGTTGTTCCGTTTTTCGCGTATTGACGATAACAACGCGATTAGGACGCGACGAGGAAAACGCCGCTGTCCGGACTACTAGGTCTCCGTTACCACCGCGTATCGGTTTTCGGAAACTCGGAAAACGGTTAACTTCCGTCCGTCGTATCGGTATACCGTAAATACTATTACGTCGCGGTTTTCGTGTTCGGCGTTCTCGTTACCGCCGTCCGAATTTTTCGCGATTAAAACCGGCGCGAGGGGATGGTAATACGTTACATACGCGAGGATTTCGAACGAGCCCAAGGCCGGACGCACGCAACTACTACGGAATATCGGAGAACCGTAGCCGGCGGTGCGGGGGATGGTTAGATGGTTATCGGCATTGGCCATCGTCGGAACGGTACACGAAACCGTAATAATAAACGACCGGGTAAACGAATACGTAAATACGGGGACGCACGACGATTTCAATTTCCCGACGTCTCTCCGTCTTTCGCCGACTTCGTATACGTACGTACGGTATATACCGCACGCCCCACCGTATACGTTATTTTTTCAACGGAACAACACGCGCGAACGCGTACGTATTATATTTGTATTAATACGCCACGCACGCGTACACGGTGTATACGTATATATATATATATATATATATATATACATAACAATACGTCGGTCCGTCCGATGTTCCGTGTTGTCACGAGCGTTAATAACGACGAACGAAACACGACAACGGGTTTTTTAATATCCACTTATTTGTACGCGTATACGATTTTATTATTCGTACGCGGGTTCGTACAAAGCTCGTTGTATACACCGCGCGCTTGCGCGTATTTAGATGTCCGGACCACCGACACAATATCGTTTCGTTCGTTTCGGTGTACAGTTATAATAATATTATCGCGCGCGCGCGTGTGTTTGTGTGTGTATACGATCGTCGAGTACACACGGACGTACTTACATATACGTTCGTACGAAATTCGGTACACATATTTATTGTAAAATATACAAAACGCGTACGTGCTTCGTTACTCGGCGCGTGCGCTCGCGAATTAGACGCATACGTGATCTTAGCGCGCACACACATACGGACGTATACGAATACAAAACGCGTACGTGTACGCGCGTATTTCGTACACATATATATAAATAAAGTACGCGACGTGTGTATGTGTGTACTAAGTACGGTAGCCGTTTGTGCAGGAGAGACGTTCATTGTACGATCGATCGTGCGACAACAATACACAACTCGGGCCGATTGTGTACCGACCGTGTATCGTGTTATCGTGATAACATTATCGCCGGACAGTTCAATTTGTGTTTGTGTGTCGTGTACGTTCTCTCGCCTCGTCTTCGCTTCGTCTTTACTCTCCCCACCCATCCACCGATCACCGGCCGACTTTACGCGGCGGTGGGTAAAAAGAAAAACGCGTTCGAGCTGTACGGACCAGACGCGCGGGCCGCGATAATAATAATAATAATAATAATATAAAATAGAACGACGTTACGGGCGCGGAACGGCCCCCTTCCCTCCTGCCAGGCCACCGGGCTGATGGTCGGACCGCACGAGGCGGAGGACGGGCTCACTCCGCGGCGGTAGATGTCAATGACAAACGACAATGGCCGCGACGCGCGGCACCTGTTTCCCATCGAAATCTCACGAACCAAATAAAAGTGTCCTATTGTGGTAACAATCGATAACGTGACGAATTCGGTCGTCGGTGTTGTACACGACGAGCCCGGCAAAAACGCTTTATTACGTTATACGCGTGTACGTATATTATACACACACACATTCCCCCGGTTCCTATCCCGTTTTTTTCTTCGCCTTCGTCGCAACTTTGTCTTTCGTTTTTTTTCATTATCCACTATTTCCACGGTGTCCATTCATTCCTACCGTCCGTCACAATTACTGTGTTGATCGTTCGATAAAATTTTCCGCGTAAATACAAAAAAAAAACCGAAACGGTTAAATTCCCGTTCGACGGTAAGGTTACGTACCGAATATGGTATCTATCTTATTTCTTCCGTTTCTCTCACTCGCTTTCGTCTCTTATTATTATTATTGCCACGTCGTTGGGACGAATTATTAATAAACCGGCGCGCTTAATTAATTATACATGAGGACTACATATTTCGCGAAGGTAACTTTCCGGAACGCCTACAATAACACTCCTCCCGGTTATTATTATCGTCTCGAGAGAACGAGATTTTCGGTTTCGCACGCGCGATATTACAATAATATCGTAACGTTTATGGGGTCCGCTTGTCCGCCACGGACCTGAACGGAATTTGAAACGTTCGCGTTCCTACCGCGCCGATCGGTCGGATACTTCGGAGGCGACGAACGTTTCGAATAGTCGTTGACGCGTCGGCCGGATGTATCGGAATCGAAAAACCACAAGTCCGGCTATCCGACACACCCGACTCGGGCCGTCGTCAACAGCGGTTAAACGCGTCGATGGTTCGTGTCCAGCCGACCGCCGACGGAAATAAAAACGGTAATTCGAAATTAACGATAAATCGTACAGATGTCACCGCGGTCAATAGCCCGTCGTTCCGGCCATGGACCATTGACACTGACCATCCGAATTTGTCGCCTCTTCCGACGTCACGACGGCAATATCGGCGCGTAACGGAAACCGGCCGCGGTCAATGTGCGAATACACCTAACCGTTCGGACGTAATCGCGATCTACGGAATGATTGTCGCGCGGACGTCTCGTTAAATCGTGGCTGGTCGACGAGTACGGGGGACGCTAAACAGCTCGACACGTCTTACCGTGATACGATTGTTGTTTTGTCCGTGGGGGCGTACGCACCGTTCAACCGTTAGCCTATTATAGCCGCCGGCCGTAACGGGTTTTCGACTTAAATACGTACACGGATTAGACGGACGTCGCGCGACCAACGAGATCGGGGTTTGTTAAGATCGCGATAACGTATCGAAGAGAAGTAGCAAAAACCAGAACCGTTAGGCGACAGCCGGATGGAATTCGGAACGAACAGCGACCGCCGTATGGGTTTTAGAATGAAGTCGACGCGCACGGGTCGTGCAAGCACGCAGCGCGATTACGTCAAGTGGACAAAAAGATATGGCCGTGGATAGCGCGAAAATAACAATAGCCCCAGTCGGGACAACGGCGACGGGAAAGATGAAGACGTCCGAATTTCGGGATTTCGATATAGCCGCCTGCGTTATTCACCTCGAGTATCGTACACGTGTGTGTGTGTGTGTGCGTGTTGTTTAGGTTATTGTACAGAGTATTGACGAGCGAAGTGCATCGAGAAAACCAAAAAAAAATTAACCCCGGTTCTAATTTGGAAAACTAATCGAGATTCGCCGATTTCGAATTCCTCGTACGTCGTTGAACGTAATCCATTACGGTTTAAAAGAAAGACGAAAAAAGTGGACCGCTCTTCCGAGCCCTCCGATACGGAAATTTCGCGGTCGTCGGCCAACGACGACGACGGTTCCACTGGAAACGATCGCGTTTCACGAAAACAACGAGTCACGCGTGTACAACGACGCGACCGAACCTATCGCACCGTTGTTAAAGGAAAAAGCGATATCATAATTATTTTTTACGCGCCTATTTTTTCGTACGTATATTTTTTTATCTTCGAGTCGCGCGCATTACGTAGACGCGTCGTAACGCGCGTTGGTTTCGCAATTTCATTCCGGAACGATGTTCATTGTGTGCGCGCGTATGCGGCGTGTACGTGCGCTAACCTAAACGCGGGACTTTTGCGGGTATACGATTCCCGTGAGATCGTTCACACACTAACGCGCGTCGTCGACGGCGTATTTATCGTAATCGCTTCCGGTCGGTTGTCATCGGTCGATTCGGTTGTTTCCGATCGACGGTCGGTGTCATTTCTCGTTGGAAACGACGGATCTCAGTAAAAACGAATCGAAGCCGACCGCGCGCCTATGTACGCGCACCGTTGTTGCGCCCGACGTGACGACCTTCGGCCGTTGTCCGGTTAATAATCTGACCGTCGGACCGACTCCGTCACGACCGCCGTTAACGCGCTGACGCGTCACGTACGTCACGGGCCATCCCGTCCTCGACCGTCCGAATGAAGAAACAACGACGACGGACCGCGTCGGAGATGGGCCCAGCGGCGATGTGTAGTAATCGTCGCGATAACAGTCCTTGGAAGAAACGAGATACGATCTAATCGACGAATTTACGTACCGACGCCCATATTATTCCCGCGAAAACCGCGCGACGCGTCCACTTCAATTACCTTGACCTAATGTCGCGGCTGACAGTTAGCCATTCGATCCGTTCAGTTTTTTACGAAAAACAAATTTTCCCTTAAGAAACCGCCTAAATCGGGACGAGTGCGGCGGCCATCGACTACTCGAAAGTACGTACGCGATGTGGGCAGTGTCGTCCGATTTTCTTCATTGTCGAATTCGTTTACTCTATACGGTAAACTCTAGGCGAACGTTAGTGAACACAGGACGGCGTTTACGGGCTACAGTATTATTCGTCGCGCGATTAAATCGTCGCGTCGCGAGGACAACGTGAAATTGCCGGACCGATTATGGACGAATAAAACGCGATATATATATATATACCGGTGTGATTCGTCGCTGAAAAGTTTCGATACGAAATGGACGAGCGCGTAAAATACACGCGCGCTCGCGCACGCGTATATTCGTCACATTATCGGGATCGGAATGGTCGGTTTCCCACGTAATAACGGTCTCGAGGCTATTGTTGCCGAACGGCGGAAAATCTCGAACGAAAAACCCGACAGCGTTCGAAATAGGACGTGATATATGACGAGTTAGCTGGCGGCGATACGGCGAACCGAAGTTCGCGATATTTACTCGGTACGTTCGCGCCGAGTATTAAATAGTTTCGTCTTCTCGAGGCGTTTCTCGGATTTCTCTCCCGGATCACCGTCGTCCCGTCGCGCGTTTCATAATTAGTTTCGCTCGTCGCCGACCAAACGCACGGCGCCGTCGACCATTTTCGTCTGTATTCATCGGCGGCACTATTACGCCGCCGCTCCGATAGCAAAACTATAACGTGATAACCTAAACCGTTCACGCTAAATGCCGCGCGGTATTGTAACGGTCGCGGTAAGCCGGCACGGAAACGCCGACACCTAAACCGCGGAGCAGATGACCGAGATATATTTTCGAGAAACGACGTGGCGGCATAGTGTATCGAACGCACCGATGACACACAAAAACACGGTTGCGGTATACACGATTATGGTTGGTGTACGTGGGCGCGTTGCGGCGTACAGCCGACGGACGCAATTTGCGGGGACCAAACGCGACCGTGTTCCAGAGAAAGCATTTTTTCGTCGAGCTATTTTTTCGTTTTTGATTCGTGCGGTACAGTCTCCGAATACCACCGGTGCGGCGATTGGCGATCGGACTCGGCGGGCGAACGAGCGACGTTTCTGGCGTGACTTTTGGTCGTAATCGTTCCGATTTCGGGCCATTTTTTCGTTATTCGTTTCCACGCGGCTCGTGAAAAATACACCGCGCGGGAAACGTTTCGAGCGTACCACCGTTTTCGGCGAATCGTCGCGCGTATTATTTCGAATCGTCACGGTCGACTACGTAGGAACGCGCGTGTGTGACGGTTCACAGTTACGCGGCTAAATAGGGAACGGCGGCGGCCATGGCGTTCGATAATCGTAATAAACGCGTATAAGTTACGGACAATTGGCAAAATTGGACGAACGTTACCCGAACCGCCGCTTCGTAACGAAATATATTCCGCCGATATTCTGATCCGAGTACGATATCGTTTATAGCGCAAAATTGTACACTGGTACACGTCATGAGGCTCCCGCGTATTTTCGAAAAGTGATCGTCCGTTTTTTCCGCGGATCCCCACGCGTCATTAACGACGTCCTGTGCACATTTATTCGCGTGAAACGACACCGATCCGACGAACACAATACGTCATAATTCTTCGTTGTCGTAACGTTTCGGACGATTGCGGAAATATCGCGCGGACCACCGGACGTTACGTCGACGTTCGCGCGCGTTTTCGTATTACGGACTACTAGCCGTACATTATCGCGTTCCACTAAACAGGTCCAAGTAGGTACGTTTATCGTTTATCTAAGCAGACTTCAGCGCGTTATTAAGGTAGTAGAAACAGAAGAAACGGAACGTTAGGTCGGATCGTCGGGTATGTACGTGAATCGTAACAGTTTATGTATATATATAACGGTACAAACGAGCGCGAAAACAATTCGAAAACGTATTTGACGCGCGATTCGCATTCGATAATACGATAACGGACGCGTCTTGTCGGAAAAACAATCGTTGAATTTAAGCACCGCGCCGTAAACCGAAACGAAATACTCCGATTTATTCGCGGAACGACCGCTTCGATACCACGGTTCGCGTACGATAACGCGGTAACGATCGTACTCGACGGTATAACGTCCACGGTAAATTTCCGAACGCAATTTCGACTTATCTCCGAAATACATGTTCTTTGAATCGCGACGAATCGTTTTAGAATCGTCGGGTGTGTTCGATCACGTTGCCAGGTAAACATCGGACCGTTTAATTAACGATAAAGGTACACACGGCGGGTACGCGTGAAAGACAAACCGGCGGCCAATTCGAACACGAGGATTACGAGAACGGACCCAAGTTTCGTTCGCGGACCAATACCGAACGCACGGACGATCAATTTCCGTTGTTCTTTCGACGATTAACCGGCCAATTTCATCGAGAGACTGAAGAATACGCGACGCGTCGTGCGCACGTTCAATCCGGTCCCGTTCAACGGCCGCGGGTGAAATCGAACGTTTCCCGATCCCGTGCGGAAACGCGACCACCCATTTCGTACGGCTTCGAACTGCGTACAATAATCAAAATGTCGCCTCCGGAATGGTTCAGACGGTCGTGCCACGCGAAACACGTAAAACGTTCGTAATTGCTCCAGTACCACGCCAGTACAATAACGACGCGTGCGTGCGCGTGCCGCCCGTTATTTTCACGGTTCGAACGCCCGAATATTTTATGCAAATCGTTCGCGCTAAATAAATACACATCGTCGTACGCGGTACCGGTATGTTTACCTATTTCCTTCGCGTACAATACCACGCGTCCCATTTATACGTTATTTATGTTCGAATATATCATTTTTGGTATTTTTTTTTTTATATGTCACGGTTTTTAAATCGGGAAAACGTTACAATAGGAACGAACAATACTCGCGTTATTCGCACATCACTCCCACCTCCCCGTGTCCGGGAACGGTACTATTAAGTGATGGACGGGAGAAACAACAACGGTCCGAATGATTCTGTTTTTTTTTTCGATTTCGAGTTTCGTAATATTTAATTTAAACCTCTTCTCTCTCTCTCTCTCTCTCTCTCTCTCTCTCTCTCTCTCTTTCACTTATATCATATAGTTTGGATTGTTTCTCGAAAACTGATTACGTTCCGGAGGAATCGCGTACGCACGTCACGACACACCAAGCGGCGGCGAAACTTAATAGAACTCCGACATTTCGTGTTCCGTCGTTCAGTTTCAAATACGTTTTATACTATACGTGTATAGGATCGAATGGACAACGGGACTCTGTTCGCGATCTCGAGCGCACTATCCCAATTTCGAAAAATCGCTCGATTCGCCGGTATCGTAATCGATTAAAAATTATTCGCGAAACGTTCGGTTTCGGCTTCTGACCGATTTTTTCACGAAAAAAAAAAGAACGAAACTAAACGCTCGAGTCTTTAAAATGGAGGCCAATCTCCGTACTCGCGCGATTCGTCAGACTTCACTGGACGCATCGTCTCACACGCTCCGTGTCTACACACGATAATTATGGCGCACTTAAAAACGTTAAACGAAAATCGCCGACTTACCTGTATGAGCAATAACGCGAACGCCGCATACTGGCATCTATAAAAAAAAAACACAAAACAAAACACGTTTATTACGATGCTCGTAATTTAGCGTTTACAATTTTTTCTTTTATTTCGTTCATTTTCTCGCCGCGTTCAATCGCTCCGCCGTTGTCGATACAACAATTTTACAAACGGATTCGTCCGCGTTTTTTTCCCCCGCACGATCCAAACGTAATTAGCGCGTATTGTATTCCTGAACCCGTTGTACTGAAGCGTCGCGGGTGGCTAAAGGGTATAAACGAACAGGCGTGTGATAACGGTAAACACGTAATTCGGCATAATGGACGCGCGTAGTTATATTTACGCGGGATACGATAATAATAATGATAATAATATAGTAATTAATTATCGTTATATTTTTACGCGGACGGGTAAAAAAGAAAAAAACCGACGACGTTCGAAAACGTGTAAAATGTGTCACGACGACACGGTCGTTTTGCCGGGCCATTGTTTACCCGGGACGTTACCGTATCGTTTCGTCGCCGGAAAATCGGATTTTAATGGATCCACCGTCGCTGTTTTCTACGCGAACTTTATAAATATATACGCGGCGACTAACGCGACGTATACGTATTTTTATTCCGACGGTGGTTCGCCGCTGCGTAGTACGCCGTATGTTTGTACGGTTCTCAAGCGCGCGTTTCGCCCGATCGTCCGATCGGACGTTTTTCACGATACACGTGCCCCGTACGTTTCTCCGTGACAGGAAGTCGACGGCATTTTCCCGTCCCGTGGCCGATAAGTCCGTCCGACGAAATCGATCGAAAAAAAACGCCGTTAAATAATATCAACGATATATATATATATATACGCGTATTTATTTCGGAAAACTGTTACGCGCGTATATTATTATTATTATTATTATTTTACAGACGAGTAGAGATATATTTTGCCGAACGGTACACTCCGCATTATGAGCGCCGTGAACACAACATATATATATATATATAGATAGATACGTGCCACTAGCCTAACTTTGCCGTAACGGTATTGTTCCCGCCGGGCTTAAGCCATCGCGAGACGCGTACCCAACGAACTGGAAAATAGTCAGTTTTCGTTCCATTGTTGTTATCGGCGTCGTCTCGCGTCGTCGTCACCGTCGTCGTCGTCGTCGTAAATACGTTTCCATTTTGTTTTCCACTACGACCGCGTCCGCTCGGTGCGCTCGCGTGTACACCGCTGTATTACCGTACACGATTATTGGTAACAACGTTGCGCAATCGCCGTACGGTTCGTGAATAATAATAACGCTAATTGATTATTACGCTACTTCAAACGGTTGTAACCGAACCGAGCGGCCGACGCGACGTTTTGACTCGGCGCGAATTTTATATACTCGTATGACCTACCCAGGTGGCTGCTTAAAGTACGCGGGTCTGATAACTCGGTCTCGAGTCCGTTCTATCCGTGATCGCCTATACTAAACAGTACGTACGTTCGTAAAGTGCGAAAAATGAAGAAGAATCGTACCAACGCGATCGGCAGTTTACTGTTTGATAAAAAATCTATTATATAGATATCGATATTGTAGATAATACGTATAAGAGAAATTTAATATATATAGACAATTATATTTAAAAAATAATATATTTATAAATATCTTACGTATTCTTTCTCTTATTCTATCTTTATTCTCATTTATATAATTCTATTATTATCTTTTTGTTTTTTAGAGACGAGAAACGTTTACAACCAGTTTGGTCGTATATACCGCGGTAGTAAATACATTTAGAAAAAAACGTGAAACGAATAAAAGACAAACCGTCGTCGAGAAAATCGCGAATGTCCAAGTCATTGAGTATGCTCGATAAAAGACGCAGGTCGCTACGGAAAATGTTAGTTCGTCCGTGTTATGCACGTACGTAAATTGTTCGCGTTCGTAATATTCCCGTCGGTTTACGAAAAATAAATCCCTCGTGTCGTTCGTTTCTCTTCCGAGCGCCGTCTCTCGTTTATCATCCCCCTTCCCCTAGAGCGACATTATATTTCGAAACGACCAAACGACCCCCACCCCCGTGCGTCACGACCGTTTAATGACGCGCGCTTAACATTCGCTTATCGTCGACAGTCTCTTAAATCGCGCGCTCCGTATTATTGTATAAAACGTACGTTTTATATACATACACGCGTGCGCGTATTGTTCTTTTCTCGTCGCTCCCCCTACCCCGTGTTTCCTTCCGCCATCACCGCCGCCACCGACAATAAGGTCCTGACAAATCAACCATAAAAACAATGGACTTGTCCACGGCGCGGTAAGTAGAACGCGCCTAAATATTCGTAGTTTTTCCGATGAATATCGTGGCCTACAAAAATCTACGTAATCTGGCGCGCAGAAGAAAAAATGTACGTAATTGCGCGGGCGAAAAAAGTGGGTTTATAAAATGTAAAACCGATCAGCCTCAAAATCATTCGTTTTATATATATACACACGCACGCACGCACCGATAATGACCTCAAGAGACGTTTTAGTTTTTTCCACGTACGTCGTTTTCTCTACCGTTTTTATATTAGCATTCCTATTTCCAAGTTTGTGGACAAAAGAAAATTAACGAAACGTTATTAACGCTCACGTGCCCCCCCCTACATACATACACACACACACACACACACGCGTGCGTGTCTCGTGTTCGTAACGCGCGTTTAGAATTTGCACCGAGCGAATTTCGTCTTCGACTTTGTTTAGAAAATAGACAAAACGATATTTTTATTTTTTTTTCCCGACTCGACGGCCGGTGCGATAATATTTCGTACGCTAGCGGACGCTTTCGGTTAGGTCCGCGCGGGTATTTCGATTGTCGGAAATGTGTAACGTTAGAAAGATACTATCGACACGTTCGTCGAATGAAAACGAATTCCGTCGAATTAACCTAGAAGACGCGAAATGTTCGGTCGGAACACGCGTTAAACATGTTTATAGACGAGAGATACAACAATACACAATTACGCGCGGGAAACAATGGGATGGGAAAATATAACGCGATCTATACGTATATAGCGTAATTGGAGCGATAACCGTAATCGTAATACTCTTCGAAATAGGTTTATGACGTCTCTCGGAACGACGCGTTGAATGTCGCAATTTACGCGAACCGTCGTTCTACGACTCGTCGTCGTTTACGTATGTGATTTCCAGCGAATACATAGTGAATCCGTCGTGTTATTCCGATTATTCGCCGGCTTTTGCGTGTTCCTCGACCGAATTCGGCCGTCGACGAATCGTTAAGTTGATATTACTTTTCGACCTACCGGATTACGCTTCGGTTTAATATTGACCAACGTCGATTTAACGTGCACGGGTTTTTCGTCCGAACGAATAAATTTAATTTTGAATTTTCGTCAGTCCGAGGTTTTCGTTTGTCAACGAACGGTAAACTCCGGTACGAGCAAAGCAGAACAACTCGAGATTCCGTACGAATCGTGAAAAAACATATTCGCATAGCCGAATGATCGATTTTTGGTCGCACGAGCGTGTGGATTTCGGTAGTACTTTCGTGCGCTTCGGAATTTTTATGAAATTTGACGACTTTCGGGTGAACGAGAATGGAAAAAAACGGAATTACTCATTCGCCCGGGCGTTTTCGTCGACGTTGCTCGCGATATAACACGGCCGATAATGTTAACGTAATATTATTTACGCGATGTGTATCGCGTAGCGTTACGAAAGGCCAAAACGATGCGTTACCACGAAAGTGATTACGATAATAATGTACGTTACGTCAGCGAATGCATTTTTATTGCTTTAAAGTATTTCGTAAGATTTGTTAATAATCCGTTACGGTGTACGATAACTAAGTACTTGAGTGTGCACGCGTGTGTGTGTGTACGTAGTAAAAAATGGTAAATACGTAGTTTGTGTTCCACGGTATGAATATCGTATGGTCAAACTCGCGCTTTTGTCGGCGGAAACATTTTACGAGGCTGGGAAAATTGTGTAATTGTTTTCGATTCGTTTTTGGTCGAGCCATTTACGAAAATACGTAAGTAAAAAATGTCGCGAGCGTGTCGTTTCGTTACCGCGAAACTCTCCAAATTGACTTTAAAATGAAAAACTGTGTAAGTTTAAACGTTAAAACGCGCCGTATATAAACACGTGCACGATTCTCGGGGTAAATTTTTCAAAAATGTGTACGGTTCGAGCGGGGTGGGGGGAGAGAAGGGACGTAACGTTTAACGGCGAATATCGGCGGAACAATAGGTGCGACGTTGGAAAAATTCACGAAATCGCTACGTTCGGCAATGTGTATGACGGTCGCTCGCGACTACAATTTCGACGACCGAACACGCTTCGGACGCGTTGTGCGCGTACCGTTAGTCGTACGTAGCGGCAAATCGTAGTTGAGACGCCGTTTTTTGAAAAAAGGTACGAAGGCTCGATGGGAAGGAACCGAATTTCAAAAAAAAAACACGTCGATCGTAATCCGGCGACGATTAAGATTTCGTACATATTGTCGACTACGGGCGTGTTATTCGAAAGCTCCGTGTTAATCCGAACGCGCTTGAAAAACTGATTTCTCCGATTCGTCCACGCAACGCGAATAATTTTCGGGCGGCCCTCCGGAGCACAATGACCGTAGACACTAGAAACCCGACCGTAACGCGTGACCGAAAGTCGAAAAGGCGTCCGGTAAAAAGCCGAATATAATACGTCATGTATGGCCACCCTCGGGAGGGTGCGGGGAGAATAGATCGGCCCCAAACCACCGACGACCAAAACGACAACCGGAAATGAGTGTCGAACGAACCGGCGGAACCGTTCAAAGGATGACGCCGATGAGACCGGCGAGGTGTCCGTCCCGTTCCCGTGACGGAAAATCGGTCGCCTCGATTGGTTCCGAACATGGCAAAACGTAAATTCCATTTTGACACTGCCGTCCCCCGGGAGCGTCCGAAACGATTTCCTAAGTACGTTGTCCATATTCACATGTGTGTGTGTGTGTGTGTGTGTGTGTGTGTGTGTGTGTGTGTGTGTGTGTGTATGCGTGTATTGTGTACGCGGAACGTGTACTTAATATTATTCGCGTACCGTTTAAAAACTACGAAAATTCCGCGTCGGCCACAATACGAACGACACGGCGTATGTATTTATGTACACGTGTATGCGTGTGTGTGTATAAAGACGCTATTACGTTGTAAGAAACGTGACGTCTCTCACTGAATAGGTACACGACGACAACAATGTACACACTCACACACACACACATATATATATATATATATATATACACGTCGTTACGTTCCGATATGTGTATGTATAAGTACGCGCTCGCGCGCGCGGGAAAATGACAAAATTCGTCGAATTATTTATTTGTTATACAATTCGACCGGGACATAATAGCCGTATGTGCGTTGCTGTTGTTGTCGTCGTCGTCATTATTATACGCGCGTGTTAGTTCTTTTCTTGTTTTCGTATACCGATTCCGTGATGATACGGCGGCGACCTGTGGTACAGAGACGAAGAGGAGAACGAAACGAACGAACGAACGGACGAATAATAATAATAACGACGACGGCGGCTCGGCACCGTTAGGACGCGACGCGAATACAATAAATACGGCCGTGTGACGCGAACGTAATAATTTCGTGCGGACGCGACGGCCCGTACGCGCGCCGTGCGCCGGACGGCCGGAATCCGCTCGACGCCGCGCGCGCGTATGTAAGTGTGTATGCGTGTGCGTGCATGTGTGTGTGCGCGTAGCCGTCACGTATTCGCGTGGCGTTCGGCGATTAAAAAAGGTTTTTCGTAAGCCGCCCGTCCGCTTTTCGACGACCCGCCGACGGCCGCGGCCGTTCGCGTTCTTATCTCGCCTGGTCGTCACGTACAGCGCGCCAATTATGTCCGGCGCGCCTTCGACACGTACGAGTATCGTACTCCACGCGTCCAAGGAACGTAGACACCGTTTGCGCGTCGGCAGGATCGACGCGGTTTTTACGACGACGGTTAGTGATCGGTGTCCACAAGAATACGCGAAGACTTGAACGCTGGTAACCGGGTATGCGGGGTACGTCGAGTTTAAAAAGTTATCTCGTTGTGGTGGGGAGAAAACGGCAGGTACGTTTCGTATTGGCGAAGCGCGTTTCGTTCCCGTCAATTATCGTCGCCAATCGTAACGACGTTACCGAACAGAAACAACGGCCGATGAACCATTACGAAACGTGGCGACACAAAAGGATTCAATTAAGCTCGTTTCCGATTTCCCGTCGTTTTCGGATAAAAAGACAATGCCGGCGGCGATTATAATCGCGAACACCGTGTACGCCGCACGTATTCCCGGCGGTGGCGGCGGGCGCGTACAGATCCGACGACAATTGACAATCGTTCAGGTGGTTAGAGGAGTAGTAACGACGGTCGAAACGAGAAAAAAAAACGGAAGGAAAAAATTCTGGCGGCGGTTTATTGTTTCGGGAAAATGAGCGAAACGACGGGAAAAAACGCGTCGGTTTTATGGACGAAACGACCGTAGAGACGTTGGACGAAACGTGTGGAAACGTAAAAAAAAAAAATCCGACGTTGCGGTATCGGTCAGAGAGACGTACCGGGCTCGTGGTCGGTCCGTGGCGCGCGCGCACCGGAAACGTAGAACGTTAACGACAGAACGACAACGACGACGAAAAAAAACGACCGGCCGAAAGGATCACGTTCGAATCCTATACGCGTAATTTTTTCGATTTATGGATGGTTAGGTTCGATTAACGAAGCGAAAAATGAAACGGCGTAACGTATATATGTACTAGTCGAACGGCGTGATTAGGAGATAGGGGAGGGGAATTGATTGAGCGTCGCGTACGGTATCCTAAATGGACAATCGGACGGTTCGCGAAGCGGAAACGATTTGACACTAAACGAACCCGACAGACACGTTCCGTGAGCGGACAATAGGGTGAACGTACTTATTTTCGCGAAATATTATTACGGGCGTGTGTACGTTCGCTGTATTCGATCTCCGATTCGACGGTATATACGCGGTTACGTTACGTAACGCGTTGATTACCGGTATTGACCGCGATCACCCCGTCTCCTCCTCTTCCAACCGCTATTATTACGCGTGGATCTTCCGCGTCTCGGAAATCGTTCCGATTGATCGCGCGATCCGTAGTATTCAGGGGTTCGTCCGTTCGGCATTTTCGACGTCCGGTACTCGCGTTTCCTACCCCGTCACGTTCTCGTCGCCGGAAATCGTTTCCGACGGTAGAACGCGCTCCGCTTCGATTTTATGTACCGTACACCCCGACGTTCTCTACCACGCGTTCGAACCTAAAAGACCCGTTGACGATCGTCTACTTTCGGCGAGTACGTTGTTTCTCTCACGACGGCGGCGTCGTCGTCGTCTTCGTCGTAAACGAATCGCTTGTATGTGTTTTCTAATTCTACCGATGTCGCGCGCGCTATGTCCGTCGTTTTCACCGACCGTATCCTGTCCGCTCCCCCCCCCCAGTTAGTCTAACTAACGCGAGGTTTTCGACTTAGAGTTGGCAACACCGGCCCGGACTACATTTTCCACCGGCGTCGATTATTTCTAAAAGAGAACAAAAAATAAACGGCCAAATCGTTTTTTTTTTCCAACGTAGACGAACGTTAATAAATAACACCGTTACCGCGCGTAACGTTTATCGTCATGTGGTTCGTGATTTCGCCAGTAACGTCGGTCGCCCGCGAAACGGTTCGACCGTTTTTTTCTCGCCCGTAATAAATAGTTTCCTATTCGTTCCGACCGGCCGTCCACTTGACGGACACTAATACGTGCACGGGTGCCGCCGTTTCGTTCCGAAGGCGTTACACCGCGGAACGCGCGGTATGTGTTACGAACGCGTTAAGGCTGTTATTACGGTCGAATGATCGGGCGTATTATATTTTGGATAACGTTTAACGACGTTTTTGCCCGTGGTTACCGTCGAACTGGACAGTCACCGGCCGCGAATGTCCCGTAACGCACCGGGGGGGAATACGCGACGTAAATCGGTGTCGCCGCGGTCGATTCCGGACGACCGGACAACGGGCGCGCGTATTTCTTTCGATATCCGTAATCGGCCAATAGGCGCTCGGGGGAATTATCGTTTCGGAAACGTATCCATACGCGGTACTGTGTGCGTGTTTACGCGGTGGAAACGATACCGACCGGACAGCGAGCGAATAATAATGGTACATACGCGCGTGTACATCTGAAACGTCGGAAAAAGCGAAACGATTCCGATCGCGGAACGATATGTTACGTAGTTAATATTACGCGCCGGGCGTATCCGTACAACGACGTAAACGTAAGCGAAGATTACAACACGAACGGGAAAATATCCGAAAATACGCTTCGTCCGACTTTCACCGGCCGAACGGTCGTCGGCGCGTCCTTTAGAGACGATCTATTCGAGTATTACGTACCCTCCTCCGTCCCATCCCGGCGCCGGACATTTACGCAACGTCCGCCGACCATAGCCCCGACAACGTCTACGGGAGATTCGGTAACGAATTCGATACCCGAAACTGTACTCGATGGCGCCGATTGTGTTTGTCGTTCGGTCGGTGCGTAAAGGTTAGAAAACGAAACGGCGACATTTCCCGAACGTCATCCGCGGACATTCTGGACGTCGAAAACTACGAAATTGGGCCGACGGTTTGAATTTTGAACCGGCCGTGGGTAGGGTACGTGAAAAATTCGTATTTACATACTTCGATCGTATCGATTCGGAATTATAAACGATATCCTTCGTCCCGTTTAATAATAATAATAAAGCCGACAACCCGGCTTTCCGTTCGCGAGTAACTTACGTTTCTCGGGAACGAAACAGCGGGTTACCGATTCGTTGACGAAAATCCGAATGCGAACGGGCTGGACCGTTATATCCGTTCGAATCGGACGTTTCGTATTTACGTCCGGCGCGAGACGAAACTAATACAATTACGAAAACATTACGCGCCGGTGGTTTCGTCCGATACGTCGCTATATATTATATCGCCGAATTATCGCGAACGACGACGACGACGACACATACCGCCGATTTGGCCTCATTCGGTCGGCACGTCCAACGACGCACCGATCCACTTGACACCCTAACCGAAACGGTATACGCGACAACGAGCGAACGAACGATCGATCAGGCCAATCAATAAGAAAAGTCCGCCGCTCTCTCAATTAACGCCGGCGAAAAAAAAAACCGCGAAAAATTATATATATATATAACGTAGGTATCGGTACACCGACAACGACGACGACCTAGACGGTTTCCCCTCCAAGCCACCCG
>JAIPRN010003275.1:0-22613 GCA_025469175.1 Geopemphigus sp. TES_GeoC_2020 | reverse complement strand
AGCGAAAATCGGCGGAGCTCCTAAATGCTCTTACAAAAGAAGACTTCCAGCATTGCTTTGACCAATGGAAAAAACGAATGGAACGGTGTGTGGCGAGGGAAGGGGAGTATATTGAAGGGGAGCATTCGATTGTAGAATAATTTTTAAAATAAAACTCTTTTTCATAAGCAGTCTCGTTATTTAATAGCCAGACCTCGTATAACATGGAAAAAAAACATTTGAAAAAAATCGAGCATCCTAAAAAAATCAAGTTATATTTAGTTTTGGAATTTTTTTATCAATTTTCTATTCAGTAAATAAGTAAACAATTCATAATTTCTTCAGAATAATATTATATTAATAATAACGCATATTTAGGAATAATCTATATATAAAAGACAAATTAATATTAAAATCCGTAAATTGAAATATTGAACAAATTCTACTTAGTCTAGCCATAAATATTGTCAATATTTCAAACGTATATTACTCAAGAACAATACATTGTACAAAAATTCTATAATTATATTTTAATAGTATAAACAATTATAATTTTAGCCATATATAAATTACTTAAAATGTCCCCCTCATTTTCAATACAATGACGAAATCGTTCTGACCACCGCACAATACAAGTACGAATTAATCCATCTTCAATGTAATTTCAACAACTGCGATCACAATGCTTCGCATGAGCGACTCCAAATTTCTGTCGTTTTTTACGAGCATTTTGCTCTAAAATGTTCCATAATCCATAATCGAGCGGGTTCAAATCCGGGCTTGAGAAGGGCAAAATCAGGTGTCTTGATGAAATTCAGAACTCAAATCATTTTCGCGTTGTTTTTGTCTTGTGGTCAAGTGCCAAATCCTGTTGGAAAACCCAATCAATCCCTTCAAACAATGTATCTCTAAGAAGCTTCACTACGAGCTCTAAGACACTTGTCTGATAAACGCGAGACTCAGTTGCAGAAATAGCAGAAACACCATGCTACGACACACCAAACCAAACCAAAACTTGAGCATGATGGTGGCTTCGTTGAACGCGTAAAATGTTTTGTTTAGCCTCTATTAACGACCGGGCATATACTTTATCATTCTGCTTGTTATATTTTTCCTCTATGGTAAATATTTTTTCGTCGGTAAATAAAATTTGTTTAAATTGTTTCGACCATACGAGCGCAAAAGCTTTTTAGATCTTTCAATTCTAACTGTCTTTAATCGGTCCGTCAATAAATGATTTGTACCTCATTTATATGCACGTATACCCAAGTCATCACGAATCATACGAGATACCGATCGCACATCAATTTTCATCTCTCTAGCGACGATTTTCTGTTTTCGTAGAAGGCTACAATTAATTCGCGAAAGAATGTTTGTTCAAACAGAACGTGAACGATCACTTCTAACCCAAATAACAATATTTCCAGTATAGTGATAACATTTGATGGTACGATAAACCAAATCGTTCACTCATTTCAAGTAATCGCAAGAGAGCAAAAATTTGTGACCCTGATTTGCCAAACTTATGGTAAACCGATTATGGCGGTATGAGCATAATAAACTTCCACGACATAGTAAACTACGAGTACTGCAACAGTTGCTGTGGTCAAGAAAAGTACGTGACACTAACGGTTGCCTTTTGTTAGAAATCAAAATGTCTCTCAATCACATTGTATTGACAAGATTTATGTTAAGACTATGTTCAAGTTGAATATAAAAATGTAAAGTTATATAAAGTTTAAGTAATTTATTAACTGATCGTGATTCAATGTAGAGTAGATTTATTAATAAATTTAAAAGTATTAAAAGGTCTTACGATGAAGAGAGATTAACATTAGATGTGTTTACGAATGACAAAAATGAAGTATATGAAATATTTAATTAAAATTAATTGTATATTCGAGTTCAAGATAGTTTATTGTAAATCCGCACAATTATTTTTATATAAATTGTCAATATAAGTTTATATGTTTATTTTTTTTTATTTATTTACAAGTTTTTATAAAAAAATCAGTCGGTGATTTATAAAAATCTCAACTAATCCGTAAAAGGTTTATTAATAATTTCAATAGTTCTTTCACTATTATGAACTTTATCAAAAATAATTTCATCATTATTAAATTTAATGCTACAACATGCACATAAGCTTTATAAAAATACTAAATACTTATAGAACTTAGCCTCGCACTATTTAACTGTTTTTTATTTAATAATTTTTATTAATAACATATTTTTTTAAAGAAAAAATGTTCTACTAAAAATAGCATATATTTTTCAGTATATTGTAAAAATTTTAAATATACACTCAAGTTATAACTTATACCAAAACCGACAACACATTTTCGCCAAGGTTTAAGTTTATGTGTTCAAATTAGTCTAAATTAGTTTACATATTATTATAATTTATATAAGCCAACATTATAAAGTTAGTTGATCTATTATTCATTATTACGAAAAAAATTATAAGTTCACATATTATATAATATATATTTAAATTGTTATCGGTTTATATTAATTGAAAATTGAAATTCATTAATTTTTACGTCGAATTAAATTGCCTTTTTTCGAATGAATCCCTGCTAGTTAGATTGTATGATTTTTTTTTTAAGTTTTTAATTAAGAATAATCAACAATCTGTTCTTTTTTGGTGACAATAAGCCGATGGGTGGAGAAGGTTGTGTGAGAGTCGTGAATTGAAGACGCCATCCAATGATGGCACTTCAGCGGGATTTATTTAAGTATAAATTATAACTGTAGTAAGTCCCGTGGCCACTGTCGCTTCAGTCTTCGGGGAGAGATTTGGAGGAGGGTTTTAAGATGAGGGGATTAGAGTGTTAAAGAAGGCGGGAGTGAAAGTATTTATAGAAAATTTTGGCGGTTTCTTGGATATAGATTATATGATTTTAAAAATAAAAATATTAATGATATACTTATTTATCAACAGGGAGAAAATTATAAAATAAATACTATTTATTAAAATCAATTTCGTCAATTATTAAGTTATTAATTATAATCTTAAGTAGAAAATCGAAAAATCGAAAAAATTAAATTTATTAAAAATATATTTTTGAATATTTAAGTTTGTAGAAGTGTAAGAAAATGATTTAGTTCTACCATGTTGTTAAAAATATTAATTCATTTTTCAAGAATTCTGATAAAGAACTATTATTTTTATTGAATAGTTAGTTATTTAAGGAATGATTATAAATGTATACTTTATCACGTACAGTTCACCTAGATCCTACTTGAGATAAATAAATTTAAAATATCATATTAACATTAAAACTCAGTTGATAATTATTTTAAAAAAATATTATTAATTTTTATAACAAATTTAAATAATAATTATTGATCTTATATTGAAAATTAGAATAAACATAAGCGTTAATTTTTGTAAATAAGTTTTCGACGTATTATTTTAGGTAGTAATAACGATTTTAAACTTAATATAGATTTGTTGATATCCATATACCCATTTCATTACAAAGCATTGTAAAATATTTGCAATTTATTGATTTTACTTTTACGGAATTAATTAAACATATTAATGTACTTTGTTAATGTCGATATTTTGAAGCTAAACTTTATCTATGAATCCGTGCAATGGTTAAACATAAAATTTGGTAACATTTTTTGAATTTTTTCCTTAAACCTTATTTAAATATGTAAGTGAATCTGTAACATCAGCACATACTGAATATAAATGATCCTCGGCTCATAATTCGAACCGCTGTTGTAAATCAGTTGACAAAAATTAACAGAATATTCGGAGCTGATAAGTACTTAACTGGGGTACAAAGGTAAATCGCTTCCACGCAGTGTACCCCGGGCAACGTCTTAGACGGCTAAAGATATACCAAAACCGACCGCTGTACTGTCTCTCTGATCTCACAGCAATTATGAGCAACAACATCAACATTACCAACAATACACAAAACAGCCCTTTTCAGGGCTCTCTGACCCGAGATATTGGCCTCCAGCTAATTATCTTCCAACTAAATGTCGAAGGCTTAAGCAGAGACAAGAGTAGCTATTTAGCTCGATTACTACCAGAACTTAAAGCTGATGTAGTCTTACTACAGGAGACTCATGTCCCAGATGTAGAACAAATGTATTGCCGAGGGAACATCGATGGATATAAACTCATTTCAGCCAGCTATCACAAAAAATATGGAACTAAATGTGTTGCACTACTTTGTCATACGAAATAATAATAATAAAGTACTTAATTATTAATAGGTTATTATTAATCTTTTTGGTAAACACTTTATTGTACAGGATTTACACAATAGTGTTAATTTTGATGATAGTAAAAGTCCTTAAACAATTTTATTCAATGTTATTAATTGATCGGAAATTAAAGATATATGGTAGATACCAAGACCATATTATTAAAAATTTTTTGGAATTTTGAATTCGATGAAAATTGTTTCTTAATGCAACGATTTATCATTGTTTTCAAATTTTATAAAATAATACTAAAATGACCTACACATCGAGAGAGCGTGAAGACGAGTAGCCAATATAAAAATTATTAAACGCGCATTTTAGATTAAATATTTTTTCTTTTTTAGAAAATACTAAGTTTATTATTATTAGCTATACAGGTAATATATACGAATGTTATTGTTAAACACAATACATTTATAGCATTTTATTTGTATTAACAATTTTTTCCTGTGAATAATGACTAATGTAAGTAATTAAAAGAAATATATATTTTACCAAGAACTTAGAATGACATAAGTGCATTATAAGTATAGAAAATTAACATAACTTTAAATGATATATGGAAATAAATTTATCCTACTATTTATTATACGAATTTAAATTAATAATAATTAATGTTGTACAAGGAATTTTCTAATAAATAGTTTTAAAACATTAGTAGATAACTGAAGACATTAAATTATAAATGCAATATACCTTTGCGAAGTTATATAATCTATTTTATATAGTTACATAATGTATATTATAGAGAATAATGGGAATATGTATTATATTTCAATCAATAACATAGCCATCTAATACAATATATTAGTATAGTTTACGCAATATTATGTATTAATTTTAAAGGTTTTCATTTTTTTAAAAATTGTAATTATAAATCACAAATTATTTATTTATTTTGCATGCAGTATTTGATAACCTTCAATCTATAAACTATTGAAAAATAATATTTAAATACTATAATAAAATTGTATAAAGTATAGATATTACATTTTTAGTAAATTTCGGTTTATCCGTTTAATAGTTTAGGTCTATTATTATTGTTATGATATATATTGAAAATTACTTTCTATTTATCACGTGTGTATAACTATTATAAATTCTATTTGTTGTGTATATAATTTAAATGTAATAATAATGTATTCTAAACAAATATTTAAAACGTATATGATCTAGGAGCTTAGATCACAGGCACGGGTAAACAAATTGATTGTGCCTATTACAAATGTATTATATTTAAAAAATAAATTTCAATATTTTAATAACCAAAAATTAGGAAGTTGTTTAAAAGTAAATGTTTCTACAGTATATTTGCTTTAATGTACTTAATGGTGTAAATAGATTTTAAACAAAAGTAATGTGCATACTGTTATTAAAAACAGAATTGAGCAAAAGAAAATGTAAATTACTTTATTGACCAATATTATTTCACTTAATAAAATTAGTAACATTTTTCATATTTCTTAGACTTTTTTATTTTATTATAACACTTTTTTATGAGCATACAAAAAATATGTTTTTGTTTTTATAATATTCTTAGTTTTTTTATAACGCGCCATTTTTATTATAGTTACGTATTTATGTCAATTATTATAGTTTATGAATATAGTGTATTATACTAATTACTATTAATGCAAAGCAATGATTTCGATAAACATAAATAGTAACGATTAATTAATATAACGCAGATATAAAACAGTTATTTCCATTAATTTTCTTAAAAAAATGACATTACTATTAACTTTTGATGTTGTTAGTGTAGCATAATAATAATAGCTTATAAACGTTATATATACAATCCAATCAAACGAATATTTAGTAATCGAAATTAAACCGACATTTTCTATCTATTGAATATTGATATTCACAGATATATGCATGCATAAGATTATTTTTTATTGTATTACACCTAAGCGTACGTCATAACTACTTAATATGATATTGTTCGGTGGTTATAATTCATGTTTCATACTTGCATAACCTAACAGTTTTATCACAAAAAATGTTCTTAATTGCTATTATGAAGTATTTCTTATAATAAAAAATAACATTCGTAACAATAAATACAACGTAAATATATTTTTAAATGTGTTGTCTACTCAATGAGTTCATGCTATAATATAATAATTAAAATAAATAATAACGGATTAATTGTTGAGACTTATATATATATTTTTTTTCATTTAAAATTTCGTAAATTTTTTTATTAATTTATATTTTATATGTAGTGAAATGAGATATCTGTAACAATGCCTATTAAAATTATTATTAAAAATTCTTAAGATATTGATATTGTTTATATAAGTCAGCAGGTACAATCGATAAGGTTTTGTTACGTTTAAGTCGAGTAAATAATATGTACACATAAATCATAAATGGTTGTATGTATATAAATTGGGTAAAATCATTTTTTCATTAGATTTGAATAATACAAATATTCAATGTGGTAATTAAATTATTATTTAATGGAATATATTCTATAAATAGTTATCAATGTATATTTGAAGTGGTTTAAAACTTTTTTTAAATTCCGTGTTATAAATTAATATAACAAGTAAATTAATAATACCTATTAATTATTAATTATACTGTAACGATAGGGTAATCGAATATATTTGATTATTTAAATAACACCAGGTTCAAACACCGAATAAAGCAACGAGATTACTAATAAATGTTTTTGGATTTATATTGCTACTATTTATATTGTTTTCCTAAAACTTTTTACGTGTAAGTATTAAACGGGTAATAAAACAAAACATAAGTATTTTACTTCGTTTAACAATAAAATTACAAAAATAAAATATGTTTAACAAGTATTTACCATCTTTAAAATTATAATAATAGTATCGTAATTCCATCTTCGTCCACAATGAATTGTTTTCTGGGAAAAATGCATTATAGTTTTGAAAAAAACAGGTAAAAATACAAACAAAATTACCGTTTCACTAAAACATCGCGTATAAAAACGGAAGGTGTTGTCTTGATAACTGAGTAAATTATTAAATCATGAAAATATCCGTAACATTTGTGAATTACACGTCAACTGTGGTCACCGCTATTTTCGATTATTCGCCAAACACAGCACTCAACGTGTTTAAAAGTATTCGAAACAATGTATTAAATACTTTTGAAAAAATTATTAAAAAATATTCTGAATACAGGTATTTGAAATACCACCAAAGTCTATACACTTATATGTACGTACATACACACGCGAGTACCAAAAATTATCATTACGTTATATAAATTATTTTATAAAAACAAACATTTTAAAATTATTTAGACAGAGATATACATACGTTTGAAACTTAGTCTAAATGGAAACGAGAATACTCTAAACAGAAATTTCCGATTGTTGTGCATTACAAAAGAAATAGTCGATACCGTAGAGCACAACAACGCAAATTTAACAATTTTCGATTAGGTTATGAAACTGAAAGATCATATATTATGCACTTTAGTTAATTAGTTAACGAGGAAAGATTAAAGAAAATGTATCTACATTTGTTAATTTATTTTATACTTGAATGTAATAATAGTCGTGTATTTCTCTAAATCGGGTATGTACCTACATTATGCACCTGTAAGCTATTAAGTCGAAAACGCACAACATGGCGGTTAAATTATTAAAAAATAGGTTTTGATCAATATTATATGATTTGATTTAGATATGATATTGTTATATAAGTACACAAAATTCAACAAAATTATGTTTTACAACTGTTGCAGTATGCCGTGTGTCTTTTGTAAGATAACCATAAAAAACTACCTAATTGTGGAATTATATTCATCAATTTAAATTTAAGTTCGTTTGTCGTATAAATGTACCGCGTGACTTTATTCGGTATTATTTCTCTAGCGTTAAAGACATTCAAATTTCACACATTTATTTATGATAAATTATCATAAATGTAGCAATAACAAGCAAAAATACTTATAATTATAACGTATCCTGTGGTATGTTTACGCTATATTATTTATAACAAAGGCTATAATAAAATAAAATTAAATAATAATAAAACATTCTAATGAACTTTGAACTTTTTAATTTTTCGACGATTAATAATTCGATTATACATTTTTATTATACTCATTTAATTAGCATAATAATAATATGCATTAGATCAAGAACTAAACATTAAAAATGAAAAATAGTAATTGAACAAATAAAATAAAATTATCGTTTTCTTATACTATATATTTAATGTTGATTACTTTTTTGCGTTGTTTTCACCAATCGGCTACTTTGATTACTTCTATAAATAACATGTTCTTTAATTGGATAAAAAACATATCAAAAACGACAGAACAAGGGAATATTGAACTCTTTAAACGTTTGTATATACATAGGCACTCGCAAATAGATATAGTGATGACTTCATTGTATGTACCAACCATTTATGTAAATATTATAATATATTCCATATATATTATCAAAAAACTACATGCAATTTCTTCGTTAAAATACATTTCGTTAATTTTACGTATTAAAATAATTTTCATATATTATTATATCGATGTACATAATATATATATATATATATATATATATAACGAATTACTCGTATATAGATTTATAATGTTTTAAAAACATTTAATCACAATATTATTTTTAATTCGTGAGATGTGATATGTAAATATAACAATATGTTCATAATAAAATTTTTAGTCAGCATATAATATATGATAAAATACGTAAGCAAATTTAGAACGTTGTAATTATTAGATTATATACTTATTTTATGTCGTTATTTAAATAGGGATAAATGTATTTAAAAAAAAAGCCTACTCTAATAATAACACGCTTATATGTTGCGTTTAGCTTTTTTACCTTAATGAAAAAATGTTCGCTTCGTATCACATCCAATAATGATATACGCAGTGTATAAGGTAGACATGGTTAGACGTACTTTCAAAATATAGTCAACAGGTTATTCAGATTTATTTTTTCGTTTTCATGTTGACGTTTCAATTATATAAAATGATAATATATGATAATAATAATTAATAAGTACGTATAATCGTAATAATATGTAGGTATTATCAATTATGTAATTGTTTGATTTTTGATCACATTTTAAACATACACTGTCAACGTTTGAACTTTGATTTTCGAGTTTCAGAATAAGTGATTACAATTATTGTAAGAAATGTCTAATTTTATGTATTTAAAAGTATTTTGTTTATATTATAGAATATAAAATGCTTATTGTTTACGCATTTTCTTGTTATATTCAAAAATATGACTAGATTCTTAAATTAATTTTCTCAATGACATCTAACGATAACACTTTAGGTTATATTACATTACTTAACAATTTTCTCTCATATTAATTTTTAATAACTACATTTTTATAGTCAAAACGATATAATTTATCATTAACATTTTTTTTTATATTTAGTTTCGATAATAGTTATCAAATTATTTCTAAATTTCATAGCAAAATTATAAGCCTATACAAACTGCATAGACTTACGTTTTTATATTTTGAGAATCTTTATATAGCGAATTTTATATAAATATATATTATAACGAGTGATTTTTATTTTATCATATACTCACAAAATATTACAAATATTATTCAACAACATTTTTAGACCTACGAATGATAAACATTTTATTTTTTAGAATTGTTTTTAGTTTGTAGGCATATATTATATTGTGACGTACACATTACAATGTGTTCTTACAAACATTTGTCTGTCGATTAACATATTATAATTAAACGAGGAAAACATTTATTTGCATGTACAAATAGATTTTTTTGTATCGATCGCTATTTATTGTAAATTATGAGTATATTCTTATGGATGAATGACAAAAATGATTATTTTGACAAATGATCTACATTAATAATGACTGGCTTTAACTGTTAACAATACATAATATGTTTACGGATGGCATCTGTACAATCTTGTCAACACAAATAACGTGCTAGACAAGCGATCTCATTTTTAATAACGAATAAACATAACTAAAAAAATTAAACAAATAGGTACACGCATAAACAATACATATATGTTCGTTATATTGGGAGAGAAGTAGCAATCAGAATATAACGTCACGAAAAATGTATTGAAAATACAATTTGGATATGTAGGTACTCTCAATTGGTTATTACATTAATTATTTTATAATTTTATATTTTAACGAAATCGTTTATAATAATATATACATGCATAATATAAAAAAGAATTTGTTAACTCTAGTATTACTAAAAATTATATATTAAATGTAAGTTTAAGAAATAATAAATCCTAACTTCAGATGAAGTTACTACAATTATAAACTACGAAAATATTATAATTATGGAATGAAAACGTATTAATTATTATTAATACGAAATGTATAATCGCATATTTTAACCCATTAAAAAAAGCTATTTTAAAAATCAATATCAAATAATAATTTGCTTGTTAAACGTGCTTGTTAATATCTAATTAATTTTAAATGTTATTCAGCAGATATAATAATGTACTCATTAATAATGTAAAAATTGTTTATAGGTGGTATTGTATTTGATAAAATACTAAGCGTTAATTATTCATAATAAGATTATTTTTGAAAGCATATTATATTATAATATTATCCTATATAGTTTTAATAAAATTCGTATTATTATTAAAAAAAACTGTGAAGTTATTCTTTCGCAATATAAAAATGTTTTCGTAGAATATTTGAACGACATATACGACTACACTAAATGATACAAATAGATGTAATCATAGAAACGAATTAAAACTAAACAAAGATAAATATTATATTATATAGAATGTATGTACCTGGTATTTCAGTAACCTGAACGACGCGTTTTGGTTCATCTCCTTTCTTTTGATCGACTGGATTATTTGTTGTAGACATTTTATACAAATATATATTAGTAAAATTAATTACTATCAAAATATATGTATAAATGTACGTTTAAAAAAAAATTCAATTATTACAAACAATTTTGCACGTCTAGGTCCGTATATAACGTGGGTATGTATGGTCTGTCTCGTGGACAAGGCGAGACACCAGACAAAAATAACGAACCAATGAACGGATATAGAGGAATTACTATTCATCAACGTGAATTAAACGAGTAACCTCAGTAGCACAACCAACCAACGACCACAAACATTTGGCGACCACTTATCTCATGTTAGTAATGAATTCCCTCAGTAGTGATTATATTAGTAGTAGTAGTAGTAGTAGTAGTAGTAGTAGTAGTAGCAGTAGTAGTAGTAGTAGTAGTAATAGTATATCGGTGCGCTTAATCAGTTTATCGAGAAAATTAAATATTATGTATATAATATACATGTATGAAATATATATATATATATATATATATGTGTGTGTGTGTGTGTGTGTGTGTGTGTGTACCTATGCCAATTTGTAATAACAATCAAACTTGTCAAATATGTTAAAACATACAATTTTTTTCATATTGGTGTGTAGTACCTATATAAAGTACTCATGCTATATATATACACACACACACACACACACACAAAATTTATTATTTTTTGTATTTATTGTATTAAATACAATGTATCTAATGCGATTAAAGATGTGTATTATAGTATATATAAATTTTTTGTAAGGTGATTTTATCCGTTAAAATTTTATAAGTTATAACGCGCACCAAGTATTTGGTCAAAACATGATAAATATTTTCAAAAAAAATTTTGTTCATATTAAATGTTTTCATCAACTCATCATGGCCAAATAAAACATATACGGAACTTACATTTTTTTTAAGAATTATTTAATAGTTAATATCTTGATTTTTTGAAATGTAAATACTTTTTAAATTTAAAATATAAACGCATTTATATTTCAAAAGGATTATCGTGAAATATATTGTTTAATAATTTGTTTTAAATACTAGAAATGAAAATGCAATAAAATTGTTTAAACGTTATAGTTTTAATTAGTAATTTAAGATAATTAAACGAATTATTTTAAAGATGGTGTAGAAGAAATTAAAAATATTACACAAGTCCAAATCTAAATTAACATTTAAAATATTGAAATAAAACCATATTCATAGTACATATTATAATACCTGTATGGATATACAATAAAAATAGTACAATATAGATATATTACAATATAGGTATTATAAATTTAAAGGAACATGTATACACTATAATGTATTATCGAAAATTATTTTTAATAATTTCTAATTTGTATGTCATAGTTATTCTGCTTTCAGCAAATATATCGAGTTCAACTAATAATAGCGGAACTTAGGGTTTTCAATATTAGAGTAAAACATCATCTGAATTTAGGACTTTTTCTGATTAATCTGTATATAACTTTAAGATAGATGGCTAACTGAGATATACAAAATTATATGTTCATAAAAAATGCTTATTACATATAGTTCAGACGAAATCAATCAAGAAAACAATGTTGGTAAATCTAAAATCATATAAAAAGTACAATCAATGATGAATGATAGAAACATTTTAAGGAAAAAAATATATTTTCTATTCAAAAGAAAAAATGTAATACACACGCACGCGTACAGTTATATTTTTTAAAAACCAAATAAAAAATTATTATTTATAATATTATTGATGTAAGTATGAAGAATATATTATAGTAATTATTAATTTGAACTCATTTACTTAAGTCACTGACTTGTGACTATACTACTTAGTATAGATAAACATATCTAAGACTGAAATGAAAACAAGTTATAATTGTTAGATAAATTTTGACCTATATGGGATAATGATAATGATAATCGACAATGCATATGTATAATAATTTATATTATACATATATATATGATTTAGTCATCTAT
This sequence comes from Geopemphigus sp. TES_GeoC_2020, assembly GCA_025469175.1. Taxonomy (NCBI): domain Eukaryota; kingdom Metazoa; phylum Arthropoda; class Insecta; order Hemiptera; family Aphididae; genus Geopemphigus; species Geopemphigus sp. TES_GeoC_2020. Next base: position 9,603 of record JAIPRN010003275.1, on the reverse strand, counting down.
ATATATATATACTCGTAATTTTAAATTATAATTAACAAAAAATCAAAAACAAAATTTCATGACGTCATATTGCTGCGGTTTTAAGTCCAAATGAATTACTTACAAGACGGGTGTCTTAATAATATATTATTTTGAATTCGAAAATAATAATGGATATTATATTTCAAAAACAATTATGGTTGAAGCTTGGTTAATTATAGTATCTTCAAATATTAAATCTTCGTCATATGAAAATATACTTATCAAAAATTTCTAGAAATTTTGTTAATACATACATAAACATATACATACGGAATATTGTCAGTAAACGTGTGTAGTTTAAAATTTTTTTTTTACTCGCTATACAAATTGTATAATTATACATTCAATTCAGGAAGTCTTGAACCCAACAAGCTCATCATAATGAACCAGTAAACTCGGTATATGAAAGACTAGATTAATTTTGTCGTGTTACAAAATTTAGTAAAAGTTTAAGTATATAGTGTAAATATCTTATATATTAAATACGTATGTACTATCTTTGTTTTATATTAATAACATCAAACAGAAAGGTTCAAGGTTTTTTTTATTCATATTCATTTGTTCATTGCCAAAATTAAAGTCTTTTGAGATATTTTATGTTTAATTATTAACTACTTCCTAATAATGTGCAAATATGTATTATTATTTTAAACAATACTTAATACAATATACTTACTAACTTAAACTTATATTATAACAGTCATAGCTTACAAATTATATTGGATAAACAGTATGTACCGTTAAGCAATACGTACCTTGTACACGCATCATACAAAATAGGATATTTTATATATTGATCAATAAATTTATAAAAACGTTGGCCATTACGAATTTTATGCAATTTATTTATGTTGTTTAATCGATAAAAAAATTAATTCACCAAATTTATATCTATATGCACATGTATGTCATATATCTACATCATAAATCAACAATTTTATAATGACTTATATTAAATATATATTCGTATCAGAAACAATTTGATTAATGTATTGCTTTTAATCATTTTGATGAATATACAATTTTACGAATTGTAAAATTGGATTTATACTAATATATCGAACTTGTAAGTATAAGTTATATCTAATTGTTTACATGTTTATTATTGTATTTTGTGTCAAGAAAATTATAATTTCGCTTACTTTATAAATGTGAAATAAAAGAGAAAAAACATAACAAATAATCTTTTGTACGAGAAAAATTTGACTCTATTGCCAATAGTTTCCCTAAAAAAATTAATGATTTATAAACATGTGTCGATCTATTAACAATATCTATAAACACAGAACATTTAACTTACGATTTGACTTATAAATTGATAAAATTCGTAAATAAATAAACTATGCCTAATATTCCACTGAATTAAAATAATTACTAATCTCTGATTACGTATAATAATCGTTACGGAATATTTAACTAACTATACATAATATTATGTATACTTTGTTGTGTTAATTAATAATTAAAAATCTATGATAATAAAATAAATGTACTTACAGTCTTTGACGTATTGATATTTTTCAATCGATTAGAAAATAGGAACGTTGCACCTACAATGTATTTTCTGCAATATTACTGCCAATCATAAAATTTTAAAAATTATTTTCTGAAAAATCGAAAAACAATTGTAAAATAATATTTATAATATACGGTTTTTTTTTAGAATATGAAATATGCTCTAAATTATAGGTTGAAATTTTCAATTTATTATATACTATTATTATTACGCGATCTTCTTTAACAAAATAAAATTTGTGTATTTTGTTATGACTCGAAAATTAATAATCCTAATTATCTTTAAACATTGACCGATGATTTGTTGTACATTTTAAATGTAATGGTATAACAACTAATTATATATTTTATGAAATTACGTAAAATTACAGTAAACTATCATTAATACGCGTTTGATTAGGTTAAAAAATATGATCGCATAATTTAATCAAATATTTTAAGTAATACCAATTAGACAATTTTGTATTGTAATTATAAATATAATGTATACTATAGTTTAGAGAAAAAATCTAGATTGTTTCTCTTATAGACACAGAAAAATATGCATTTCTTTTGTAGTCCTATTTTTTATGCAAATGACATTTTTTTTTATTATTTTAATTAAATAAATTATTTATATTTTTAGACATTTTTTATACTTTAAATATAATATATTTCTTGGGACACAAAAATGAAAATTTACTTTTCACTACATTTATATTAGTTGTATGTCGTCAAAAAAAAATTCGAGAAGGAGGAACTCAATTAGGAATATTCCAAAATATTCAAATGTTTCAGAAAAATGTCTAAATACATCATTTGTGTTATATACATAACACGAGCATTTGCATACACAGTAATTTTTATACAGCTTTCAGTATTATATCCAGTACAATTTATGAACATATAGGTTTTATTTTACGTCTCGGCGACTATAAAAAACAGTTTTAATAAAAATCACATTCCTCGTGACAGGTCATTTAATATTATTTTTAATTCTCTCTGTTTCTCTTGGAGTTACCTCTGGATCCATACTGTATAAAGTGTATTCTGATGTGTGATTATTATTAGATTACTTTAAGAACTTTGGTCCAACTTTTTTATATTTCATTTTCGCGAAAGTTTAAATAATAATGCAGTTTAGAATTAAAGTCGTAAAAGCGATTTATTTTAATTATGAGATGTTCAATAAAAAAACTTGGCATTGATGTACAACGTGTAGGTTATTTAAACAAAAAGATAATTAAATTATATAAATTGTAAAATGTCTCGCATTTTTTTTCATCGATATATTTTTAACTGTATTGTATAATAATGAAAAGTCAAAAACGTTATAAAATACAAATTTAAAATATTTAAAAACAATAAAGTCGGTTGATTTAGAGAATTGGATAGACTAGTTAATCGACGGATGAAAAAATATGAAACCGCAATCATACCCCAAACATTGAACTCTAAAGCGCACATATGGCGAATAGTGATAAATGATGATTGACGATCAATAATAAGAGTCAAACATAATAACTTAACACACACATAATAGGTATAGGTTAGTTTTATAAGTATTGACGTATAAGTTGTACGCGGTTACTTATTAATTATCAAAATTATATATTTATTCTAGTTTCAGCTTGGTGACCTAAAGAACAAACGAAACAAAATTGTCAAAAGACGATAAAACAATAAAATATTAATATATTTCAACATATCTCAATGTGTTTAAATTTCCCGAACAATGTACACATTTCAATAATACCCACAATTATAAAAACAACTATACAAGTTAACTGTATAATTTATATAAGCAATGTTTTCTATAGATTTAATTGTAAACGAATATTTCAATAAATATATTCTAAAATCAATGGTATAAAGATTCGGTAACCTTCTATATTTTCCTTTTAAATTGGTTTTCTCTGCTCCCCTATACTGGGCGCGAGACTTAATAAAATGCAAATTTCAACTGATGGAATGTCGCATTCATTAAGCAACGGGGGTATATTTAGTTTTTTAATATGACACGACGCGATCATTGCAGGCCTGGACATATATATATATATATATATATATATATATATATATATATCTGAAAAACACTTCTTTCAGCAAATCTACCGATATAATTGTGCTGTATTTGTATGTATATATAACGTTCTTGTTAGTATTTACTTATATTATAAAATATAAAAACCATGTTTGGACTTACCTCCTAAACGCTTTAGCCAGGGCAATATTGATTTAGTAATTTCGATGTATATACAATTACAATAAAAATAAACATATCGAGATGTCGTATGTCATAGAATAAATTTATTTACAACGCATCGATGTGTCTCCTATTCGCGGTTAAAGTAACCTACAATACTCGAATTTTACTTATTAATTCGTAAACTCATAGGAACACGAGTACGAGCGAATTGTGTTACTATTTTACAGCCAAACGACATATTATATTACCTAATAGTGTTATGAACCCCTTGTTAATAGTCAGCATTTGCAACTTAAATATTACTAACTATCATCACACGGTTGTGTCTAGATATGCGACGATAGTCGAGTTCTACCATGACAACCCATTAGTTGTCCGTACACGAGCACATATAATTTTAATTAGTTATAACTAACTTATTTTAAACCGACTCGATAAATTAATTATTACTTAAACGGAATTAGTTCCTTTGGACAAATCCACATTACCAAATTTCAACCACTGTCTAACGGCTCTAAGCATTCGCCGGTGAAAACAACGGACTCAATCGACTCAACTAAGCCACAACAATAGTGACGGTTTATTAACAGGTTTTATATATAGGCATCCTCCATGAAATATTAAAATAAATGAAAATTGTAATATAAAAAAATCGTTCAAAATATTTCTAAAAAAATTACGATTAAAATTAATTTTATATATTGGTCATTGTTTCTTGTTACTTAGTTGCAAAATTCGTTTTTCCTAACTCATAGATCAACCATTTTATATTTTATGATACTACACATGTTTTGTTCTATACATTTTACACGACGCGATTATAATTAAATTACCCATAATTATTACATTTTAAATCTCGTAGTAATAATAATCAAAATATCTTTGACAAAACTTGCATAGAATTTACATTTTTCAAAAATACAAATTATGAATTCTTGTTATAGTCTATTACGTATAAATAAAACACGTGTTAACAACTTGTGGGTAGTTTAGAAAAACGCGTGTAAATAAAAGAAAACCTATTTGATTGAATTACTGTTGGACTTAGATAAATATTTGATTGAACCAAGAACAGCAATTATTATTAGTCGTCGTGAAATATACAACATAAGTTCACGTCACGTTATTTGTTCAAATTTTAATAATAATTAATTGGTTGTCCGTCGATATTTTATTCGAGGAACATTTAATTCAAGTTTTAAAGGTGTTTCAAATTTAAGATTTCTGAGTTTCGCGTCAGTCACAATAATGTAAGTTCTAAATATTCGACTAACCTAACCGCACATTCCGAATATTGTATATATATATATATATATATATATATACATAACGATAAATATTAAATGGTTACGAATACGGCGATCGTGATTTATCGTTGCTCTAAATTGAAAATAATTTTATATTATACAACCGTGTTTCAAATTTTCGTTTTTTTTTTTATGGTACGCATAAATAATTGACCGCGTTTAAATGTATTAAATTTAACCCGTATATAATATCGTGAATCACGATATAGCACATAACAGTCGACAAAGTAAAAGTAGATAACGCTATGAATGATAACTAATAATACGGAGGCGTGATCTTCGTTTATTTTCAGTAGAAATATAAACAATGCGATTTGACGTCCTTGAACGTATATTAATAACGCTTTTTTTCGATTAATACTAGATTTTCTAACTCCGTGAATATTTCCACACGATGTCCAACTCATTTTTGTATCCGCGTTTCGTATTTCTATTTATAATACTACGCCGGTGTGCAAATATTCGAAGCGTATCTACAGGACACAACGACGTACGTTTTGATCGGATATTATTACGTCCGAAATGTATGGACGAACGGACGATCGAAAAACCAATACATTTACTCCAAAAATCAAATGGATTTCAAATCATCGATCGAGTTTTTTTAACGATTTCTAACAAGTTGACGAGATAAAGGATATTATTTACGCGCATATTACCGTATGGGTGTATACGCGATTGAAGATATTTAATCAAATAGTTTACAGAGATAACATTCACGTCGTTAACGGTATTATTATTTGAAGAACGTTACCTGTTCCGCGTCTCAAGTCCAAATCGGTTAACAGACTATTACGGTTGGGTAATAATCGAGTTCATATCGCGGGATGAAAAACACTCGCGAAAGCGTTGGTTTTTTTTTTCAAACACATTGGAAACAAAAGCCAAATACTCGCATTTTTATCACGGGAACGTTGCGAAACTTGCGTTTACAATGATAACGGATTGATAACAGCGGTGGGCGCAAGTGGTTTACCGTGTTGTGCAAACAGGTATCATTTATCGTGTGCGCACGGCGCGAGGGGGGAATTGAATTGGAGTGGATGTCGGAAATACCGCCGTCGGTCGTGTCACCGAAACGGATCTTGTCTCCCCACGGCGAATTCGTTAGAGAAACATCGTTGAGAAAACAGAACGTAAAAGCCTCCGGACGATAATAGCGCCGTCGGCGGTGGACACTAATAAACGAATATGTAGTCGTCGTTGTGCGTTACAGAATACCACATTGCCGCGATAACGGGCCGAACGATACGTTTTATTAATTACGTTTTCTTCGGGACAGCGTTGTTAACCAGGCGTAGGTCGTCCGGTCGCAGGTACGACGACGGGACCGTTTCACGTAAAAGGAACGGCCGACGTCACGAGTGTTCACCGGCGGGGCGGTGGAGTTTACCGCACGGGCACGGGCGCGCTGATAACGACGGCGCCGTGACGTAGGCGTATGTGCGTATCGACGACGACAGGAATTCCGGCCGACTTACCTGCTCTACGGGACGATGCGAATGCGGTGTCGGTGCGGTTCGCGATTTTCGTTTGATACGCGCGTGTTTTTTTTTTGTTATTGTCGATCGTGACTTTTTCGTTTTTTCGGCCCGTGGTCGCGGTCGGCCAACTAGGGTTAAGGTGAACGCGGGCGGCGTATTCGTATTTTGCCAAAGATCAACGCGGAGCCGGAACGGCCGTGACCATAGCGCGTTGTATATTATTATTGTTGTTGTTGTTATTGTTGCGGCGGTTACACGTAGTCCGCGTAGTGTTCCACGACGGACGCCCGTTTTAAATAACCGATTAAATATTGTCGCCATTTCGTACCGGTACGACCAGCGGCGGTCCTCTTGGTAAACAATATTAGTAGTCGTCGCCGCTACCGCTTAAAAGTCTGCCCCGCTCGTCGCTCAGTCCATCGCTCCCCGCCACCGCCGATGCGTTTGCAATGAACGGAATGACGTTCAGCGAGTTGATGTACCTGTTCTGCTGTCCGCCGTTGCCATCCCGGATCGCGGCGAAACTCGCGTTCCTGCCGCCGCCGACCACGTACGATTTCACCCCGGCGGATAGTGGCGAGAGCAAGTATCACATCAAATTCAATGACAAGGCCGAATGGCAGTATACGGACAGCGACGTACAGAACATTGAGGGGTACTACGCGCGGACATCACGCGGCAATCGTATAGCGTGCATATTTGTACGATGCTGCCCAAACGCACGGTACACCATACTGTTCTCGCATGGCAACGCTGTTGATTTGGGCCAGATGAGTAGCTTCTACTTGGGCTTAGGCATGCGCATCAATTGCAACATCTTCAGCTACGACTATTCTGGCTATGGCATCAGCAAAGGCAAACCGAGCGAAAAGGATTTGTACGCGGACATAGACGCCGCCTGGCAGACATTGAGGACTAGCTATGGCATAAGCCCGGAAAACATAATACTGTATGGCCAGAGTATTGGCACTGTACCCACTGTCGATCTGGCGTCCAGATACGAAGTGGGCGCTGTTGTTTTACATTCGCCGTTGACGTCCGGCATCAAAGTAGCTTTTCCCAGATCCAAAAGGAAATGGTTCTTTGACGTATTCACCAGGTATGAGCGTTGTATCACTTACGTATATAGAGAACTTCAAATTTCTTATATTTTTCGCACGTTCATAGTATAATATATTTATCACTATTTAGCCTACTGTACCTATTTTATTTCCTTTTTTATTAATGAATCTTTTATATTTCATATATATTTCAAAGCCAAACTAAACACTAAATAAATGTATATACCTATATAATTATTGGCGATTTAATTGTAAATCATTCCCAAATAGGTAGGTACCTATTGGAGGGTTGATTATATGATATGACTTTAGGTTATATAATAATGTACACATCATTGTTAAAAAACGAACGTTTTATGACTACGTATGTTGCCACACCCTATTTTACAATACTTTGTATGCTGTCTGTAGTCTGTATTTTATTTTTGAGTCGTATAACAAAAGGTAATCATTTATACGAAATGGATGTGTGTGAACAAGTGGATTTTATAGATAACGATTGGTCATTTATATAGGTTGGTATAGTAAAAACTCTAACCCAACTTAAAACTATAGTTTTTTAATAATATTTATAAGTTATGATTGTAGTTAAGACTTTTAAAAATGTAACACGTCATACCCTACTAATTTATAAATTGTTTAAATTAAAACCAATTGATTTTAGTAAACAACAAAATATTAAATCACAATACCTATTTATACATTTCCTTGTAAAATATACCTTATCAATTGTGAATATTATTTTTAATTGTACACATATCCACAAATAGTATACCTACGTATTTATGTTACTTAAATCATATCTATATATTTTTCTTTTGATCAATTTATAAGTATAATGTAACAGACTGTTTTCAAATTATTTAATTTCGCTCGATATTTGTTCTTAAAAAACATATCGGACTTATTAAAATTTTGAAAACCATGTATCAAAATTATATTTAGAATGTTAAATTTTTACTTTAACCCCACTCAATATATGACTTTCCATGTCTGAATTGTTTGTATAAATTATTTGGATTTGGTACATGTATATTATTGCCCATTGCCAACAAGTGTATAACTTCATTGTCTCCCTTTCTCGAATCGTAATTTTTAAACTGTAGTTATTAATTTTTTGTAACAATTAAGTATTCTATTGATTGATAATATAATAAAGATAAAAATATTTGTTAAAACTACAATTTTAATAAAATAAAAATATAATATAATAGATATACATATGAAAATATGTAATTAATATATAGATCACAATTCTGACATATCTTATTAGATTGTTTCTAATTAAAGTAATATATTATTAGACATTTAAATATTGTATTATTTTAATTGTAGATAGAATACTTGATTGTTATATATAACTAATTATATTAATACTATTGTAATTTTTTATTTTCAGCATTGATAAAGTATCAGAAGTTAATTCTCCAGTGCTTGTCATTCATGGAACCCATGATGAAGTAATTGATTTTTCACACGGTGTCGCCATTTATGAAAAATGTCCTAAAGCAGTTCCACCACTTTGGGTTGAGGTAAACAAAATTTGTTCTATACTTAAATTATTTATGTATTATTTGAGCGATCACTCTTTATTTCATATAAATTACCTTTAATTCTTAAAACGTACAATTTTACATATTTCAGGGGGCTGGACACAATGATGTAGAATTGCACAATGTTTATTTGGAAAGACTTAAACAATTTGTTACAACTGAACTGCTCAACTGACATTTAATTGGCAAAAAGAATGCAAATACATCAACTGGACAATCGCCCACTATGGTAACCAATGGCTCAGCGACTGAAAAATTACTTTGGTAGTTTTTTATTATTTTGTCTTAATATTACATATTAATATGTAATATTCTGTATTATATTTATTATTAATCGTTCATACTATTTTATCAACCATTATAACTTGTGTACAATATGTTTTTTAAATCATTCGCTTAATTGTTATTATTATGACATGACTATAACCCTATTCCTACATAAGTATTTTGAAGATTAAATAATACATATATATA
>JAIPRN010003274.1:0-22615 GCA_025469175.1 Geopemphigus sp. TES_GeoC_2020 | reverse complement strand
AAAAAAACAAAAAAAAAAAAAAACAATATATACAAGAGGTTTTTTTTTTACCGTACCCGCTTATACGTGTGTGTGTGTGTATGTGTGTGTATACACTTAACCTAACCTAACCGACTCGTGATTGGAATCGTTTACGTACGGAGAACTCGACGACGTTTAAATCGACTCGTTATTTTCGTCCTTTCAGCCCACCGCCCGTCGTGAGATGTACGTTGCTGTACGGCGGGCGTTCCCTTTATTTTCGTAAGAACACGTCTAGGATATTGTACACGAATAGATACGCGCGTGATAGGCAAAGGGACAAGACCGAAAACCTTTTCCTCGCTTCGTTCGCGCCGGGAATCGCTTAGAAAGCGGTGAGTGAGCGATCGTGTACGAAAATAGTGTCCGGCGAAGTATCGTCGACGAGCCCTGCGCAGTTCGCTCGTCGGTAGATTTGTATGTGGCCGACGTCGTCGCGCGAGGATTTGTAAATTAGCGACGAACGATTGGGGCGCGGAGGGTCCGGCGTACGCGATTTTCGTTTAGATCGGATTTTTAGCGCCCAAACTCGTGCGCCCACAAGGACCGTCTCGTAAATAATGTAAACCATTCGTCGTCGTCGTCGTTGGCGGAATCGGATCAGGACGGGTCAGTTAGTACGTGCGCGCGGTGTGCGTATACGTTTGTTTTGCGAAACACGTACGCGCTCGGACGAAACGAACGACCGCGTTACTACAGACGTGAGAAAATGTCGAGCACGAAATCGCGTCGTCCCTATCCGCGGTACACGGCGCGAAAATATTGGCCGTTCGACGTGTTTTTGTTTGTTCCTTACCGGAAAAGTTGATGGTCGCGGAACTGGGCAAGTCGCTCGGTGAACGTCGTCGGTTGTTTATTTGTCTAATCGAAACGATATCGGATTTCGACGGTTACAGTTGTTTTTCTTTTGATTTCGAATCGCCGGGACCAATGTTTAAAAGACGCGTTTTCGCCGGTTGAAACGACGGTACAATCCAAATGTTCGCGATTTCGATAGTCGAAGTTTACGGGCCCGTTACGAACGACACTCTAGTATTGTATTCGCTGGGCCTAACGCGATAACAACGACCGGACGTTTTTCGGTTATACTGCCGCGGCGGAATATATATATATATATCATTTTTAGAAAAATCGAGTTATTCCGGTTTGTTCGGTGTAATGTCCAAAAGCGGGAAGGAGCGAAACGTTTTGAATGCGCGGCGTCCAAACCCGTGGCATTTGGAAACGGATAGACGACTTGAGCGCGCGTGTTCGGTACCTTTTATTTCGACAACGAAAACGTCCATTACGGCCCCGAAATAGCCGTTGTCCGTTTATTATCGACGTTCTATCGTTTACCGGCGAGTTTTTGTCCACCGTCCCGTCTTAATAATAACCGTACGCGTATTATTTCGTCGCGAAACGATAAACGGAAAAAGAAACGGAATAGTATTTGTGTTCACCGCCACGAGCGCGTTGTAGTAGTAGCCTCGGCATTCTTACGTCAGCCTATACGTACCGGCATACTATACATTTTACTTTTATTAAACAGAAAAAAAAAATACTCATAAACCCCGGGAACGTAAAACGAGTATGTGTGCGTACAAAAAAAATCTTTCGCGTAGACGCTCTTTGTGCGCGCGACAACGGCTGCAGAAGTTTCATTAGTGCGGTTTGTTAAAATGTTTAATTGAAACGTGTATACGACGACGTCGTCGCGACGACTACGTGTGTTCACTCGCGGAATGCGTTCAACCATTGTGTTCGACTTAGAGGACGTAAAGCGTATAAAGTGAGGAGAGGCTATAATTTACGAAAAAAAAAAAAAAAAATTATATAATTGAATAATTCAAAATGTATACGTATAAATTACGCCGCGCGCTGCTCTTGCCGTCGACGCGTCTCGGTCGACGACGACAAAAAAAAATCCGTCTATAATCACGCGCGTTTCTAACGAGTGTACCATTATATAAGTGCCTATAATAAAATATACGGAGATCGGCGTAACATATAGAAACGCTTTATAAATAAATGTACCACACGGTGGGCAGGGCAGTGGATCACCCGTCGCCAACGTCGTACGCCAACTGCGCGGATAAAGTTCGGCGCCGGTTAGGTTCGGTAAACTCCTCACGCCCGGCATAAGTACGCCGCGGATACGGTCGGTTGTTCGGGTTTTTTAATTTTCTTCGTGGCGCTATACCGTTCTTCTCCTGACAAACGACGGGTTCGAAACTGTACGAACGTTGTTATCGTCGCCGTGTCGGTGTACGTCGGGTCGGTTAGGTTAGACGGACGGAATGACACCGGCGAAAACGCGCCTACGTGTTGGCCGCCCGCCGCAGCACTCGCCGACCACGCAGTGACTGGCACGGCAGACGACGCTTCCGATCCGTCCTTTCGGCCCAAAACCGACCATTGGCCGTACATTCCCAAGTTCCTCTGTCCGATTTTCTCGACAATTCTCTCCCCCGCCGTCGTCACCGGGCCCGCGACGGCCGGTTTAAAAGTCCCCGTCGTAATTATAGGAACAAATACCGCGACGGTCAACTCGAACGCCGTTCGAAAACGATCGACGAACGCCGGACCGCGCCTGAAACACGGTCCCCGTCACCAAATCGTACCACGGTACGGGTATAATAACGGTCGAACGATTTCCGCCGCGGTTCGTCCCCTTCACTGGTCCCTCACAGTGGAAACACGTCGAAACCGTCGAAAACATCGGTATCCGTACGATATATCGTCCGAAATTCGGTCCTTCGGAAATCGACCAACCTCAATTCGATCCAAGACTCTATTCAAACTCAATCTAGAACGATGGTCTATAAAAACACCGTTTCCAGCTACGATTATGATCCGTTTCCTTGGCAAAACATACCGAAAACTCACAAAAACCGTACACGGACAGACTAACTTAGAAACATTCGCCTACTCGTTCGCGTCCATCCACTGGCAAAAACGGAGGCCTGGGATAGTGAACGGCGTAGCCGTCCCAACAAAGCGAAGCGCCGCGGTTCGTATTCGCCGTACCGCCAACGGTCGACGACGTAACGAGCTCGCGGTTTTCTCGAACATTTTGTTTACGACTCGTTCATAATCCGGTGAAACTCCCGCCCGGTCGGCGACTAATTATTATTTAAACGACGGCGTACCGCGCGCGCGCGGGTTATCGGGCGTCCGAATAATCGTCGATAATATATTATCGCGCGTACGGGTGGATATGTAAGGTAGGCCGAAACAGACCGACGAGGTTTAATGGTTTTCTCCGGGGTCCGGGAACTACGGATTCGTGGTAAATATTCCGAAAAAAACCTCTCCGATATTTTATTACGCTCGTTATTTCGCTACGACGGGCCGACGACGATTTTATGACGTATTATTTATTAAGGCGGACGCCGACGCCGGCCGTCCGACGCGCCTATAAATACGGTCGTGTTTGTCCGGTTCGACACAAATAATTAACTCCTAAATAAACCTCGCGTGTGTCTATATATATATATGTACGTACGTACACGTGTATACGGTCCGGACGTCGCGCGTATTTGAATACGAACCGCGTTCGTGGCCGATCGTTTAAGACGCGCGTAGGTAACGCGTAATATATCGACGCCTATAGGGTCGCCCGGTCCGGTCTCGCCGTCGTATTTTATAAATATAATACCGCGTACGGAACGTAATTTGTCCGAGACAAGACGCTATTAGCTCCGGCGCTGGGCTAACGAACGGGATAATGAAACGGACGCGTTCTTTTTTTTTCTTTATTTCGATACCGAAGCGCCAGCTAGTTTCCACGTTACTCGAGTAGACGACCGTGAGAACTGGCGAAATCGACCCCGGTGACGTTTTCGCGGCGAAAAAATCGTCCCGGAACGGCGAAATACACGCGGTACCGTCGTTTGTCCGTCTCCATTCGTACGAGAAGACATCGAAAAACCGTACAAAACGTCCGAACGGAAATGATTTTCGTTTGGAAATTGCCCATGTATAAACACTTTTCCACTCACGGCGACTTATTTTCTGACGGCGCGCGGTGTATATGTCAGACCTCAGCGTACACACGCACCCGCCGTTGGTCGATCGATTATTACCTCGTCGACCTTTGTACGTTTTTTTTTTTTGTTTTTTGTTTTACGCGTATTTCAATCGTTACGATAATATATTTCGATACGTCAAAAACGGCCCCGCTCGAATACCGATAATCGGGATAAAACGACGTTTTTTATAATAACAATCGCCGGTCGTTTTCCTATAGAAAAAAGGTAATCGGGCTACGGTAAATGACTGCTAAACTAATAGCGGTAACTTCGGTTTTAACCATTATTCGCTTTTTCGTGCGTCTATTTATAAACGTCAATTGCCCGAAATTTGTTCGGTGGCGCGTTATCCGTTTATACAAAATCCTAAGGTGAAATTAGTCGACTACGCGCTCGACTTGGCGAATAATTTATGGTCGTTAAAAATTCAAATCGACGGGCGTATTGATAAACCATTGGCGATGTAATTCGAAAAATGTTCCGCGGCGCCCGCGCGTGTACACCGCACGCGGACGGGTGGAGGAGTGACGGGAGAAAGGACGCCGAGAATTCGGTGTTGGAGCGGCGGTCCGTTTCAACGGACGATTCGGAACTTAAATCGCGCGCCGAGTCGGCCGTTTTCCGCGCGCCACGTTTCCCCGAGGTTCCGGTCGAAGAAATCGTCCGCGGACAAGAGAACCCGAAAAAGGCGTAACTACATCGTCTAGCGGTATTCTACGAAAGAGCTCTTTGACAATTGTCGGGGTCTCCTTAAATTCGACGTAACGGGAGGGGGAACCGTCGGATAATGTTCAACGTACGCGCCGGTTGCGTTTACTATTACGGAACCGGTCAACGCTTCACACTCGTCGGCCGATTACGCCGTCAAAAGTGGAACGATTTTCGTAACGAGCGCGGTTCGGTTTTCAAAAAAGCGCCCGCGTTTACAACACAGTTTCGTATAGGGAACGGACTAACGGTCGAGCTCCGCCGTTATCTCCGTATAAATATGGTGATCGATATTTATTTATGGCGGCTTCTCCTCCGCGCCGCCGTCACCGAACGAGAGAACCATTCGATTTTTATATTTTTAAATATTACGCGAGAAACGAGAAATTCCGATTCGATTTTAATAAACGGCCCATCGCGAACACATTGGAAACGTTCGACGTTCGTGCGACTTCACTATTATTCGCGTGTCTTCGAATCGTGCACGCGCGCGCGTGTCCTGGCGTCCCTCGCCATATCCCTCTACTACTACCTGGGGCACGGTTAAAAGTATCGGCTTTTCGCGCCAACCGTAACGATCAATCTGGCCTTACTCGGCGACACTTTGGCGACGGGTATACGAACGCGCGATTTAGACGTTTCGTTTCGGCGAGATTTCGATTTTGTAAAAACCCTAGGAATTCTCCGATTGATAAATAGGCATCGTTCTAGGGAACGGCCGGGAACGAAATCCGCGGATCGGGCGACGGAACGAAAAAAAGAAAAAAACGTTTAACGTAAGGAAATTCCGATAAAGCGAGTATTATCCCGACGTCGGAAACGGGTAATCGCCGAAACCGCTTCCGTTTTCTCCGGAAGAGATAGTCCGTCCCCGTCAAACCGACCGAACGGTGATGGTCGCGTCCGTGTGTAGAGCCAACCACCGTTCGTTGAGAAGGGTAAATAGACGGGCGCGTTTTCCGAATTGGATAACCGCGAATGTCCTTCGGAAAACTTCGTAACGAACGCGCCGTTTTATCAGAAAAAAAAAAAAACGTTATCGAATTACTCCTAAGTTGCCCGGTAACATCGACGTTTCGAAGAAGACGCGCGCATACCGTTTACGTAAACGAGGTTAGGGTTTTTTCGCCCGCGTATCTGTCTATATAGAGAGACGTTCCGGAATTCACGAACGAGCGCGACGCGTATTTGTAAACGCGCACGTCGCGTTCAAATGGCGCTCGCGTACGAGCTTCGGCGTTCCGTTTCTCCTCCCCCCCTCAATCCTCGGTCCCTGAGACGTCGGCTGTAAAGACTTCTGCAATCGTCTGATAAGAAACCGGGCTACTGCTCGCGTGCGTATACATATACGCGTATATCCTTTTCCGGCGCTCGCAGACGTAATATATCAAACAGACCTCGCGAGGCCGTTTTATTTCTATAATGTACGAGGCTCGTTATATCGCGCAGATTCCCGAACGACGTGCGCGTAGCGACTATGACGCGTACACGCGCCAAGCGCTTACGCGAAACGATCGGTGTCGCCGCGTTCGGTTAACGGACGTACGATTGTTTTTTTTTTGTCGAACATTTCGTGTGACGGCGAACGACGCGAGAATCACGAAAACGGTCGCGTAGGTACCGGCCGAATGGCGCTCAAAACCGGCGGTGGTTTAGGCGAACGGTAATTACCGGTGAAATTACGCTAGGTGAATACGACGTCGTTCCGAAAAGCGCGCGGCGGGAGGTTTCAATTGGACGACGCGACCCGAGTTCGTAGATTTCAGACCGTTGAAACGTGTGCCGCTCGGAGCCGCGTAGACGTCGACATAAGCCAGACGTTCGGAACGTGTGGGACACGAAATATGACATCGTCGTCTAACGATTACGACGACGGTATTTACGGCTCACTAACGTCCAAATGATCGTCGCCGTTCGAATCAGTAGTAACGACGCGGAGCGGTCACGGGCGTGTACGTCGCGAGCGTTCTCCGCCGGCTACTCGTGCTTAAAGAATACACGAGTGAATACGGTATACGAGAACGTACGTTTTTATTTTTAAAGACGGTAAAAGGGACGTGTGTGCGTGTATTATACGAAGATACATAAAGAATTCGCGTCGCTTCGGTCCCGCGGGCCGAAGGTCAAAGGAGAACGTGTGTGTGTGTGTGTTGGTAAGGGTAAAATGGAGGAAGACCGTCGAAAAATATTGTTAAGTGATTCGGAAAATAAAGGAGAGTAGAAAAAGGGTCTCGCGCCGTTGGCTAGGAATAAGAAAGAAAGCGTCGACGCTGCCACGGATGCAGCAAAGTTGCTCGCCGGGCTTTTACGCGAACGACGACGACGTTATAGGTTAGGTACACCTAACCGTTTTGGTATTCCCCGCAGCGTCTGACGATGAATATATATATACGTGTGCGCGTGCGTAAAAAGGAAATTGAAGGAAGAACGAGAGTGAATGTATATATATATATATATATATGAGAGGGAGTGGTGGTGAGTGAGAAGAGTACGAAAATAGTCGATCGAACCTTTTCGCCACCGACTGCGTTCACCGTTTAAACGCGAAATATATTTTATTGGAAAACGTTTTATTTTTTTATTTTTCGCTCGAAAAACCCTCTCCAGATCGCGTCCTCGTACTTATTTTATATATATGTAGAGAGAGAGAGAGAGAGAGAGAAATTCGGCGTCGTGGCGTATACAGAACGGTTAGATTATTAAAATTAATTTTCCACGACGCCTCGGCTGGAGCGGTGGATTAAAGCGCGCGGACGACGACGAGAAAAGGGAATTCCGTCGATAAATATTAAATCGTACAGAATGGTGTCGTATCGTAAATATATAACGTAGGACGGCCGATTTCGCCTTTGTTTCGTCGTCGACAAAATCTGTATACGCCGATACGTCGCGTCCGTTCGATAACCGTGTAAAAATGGCGTTCGTCCCGACGAAAACACGTTTCGCCGACCGGTAGAAAAAAAAACCGGAATTCGTTTCGGCGTACGGTGTGTATCGCCGCTTTGTGTTCGTTTGCAACGGCGACCAAGGCTCCGAGGACGGTCCCTATGCTGTTTTAGGCAGCCCTAACGAGGGGGGACGACGTAATTCGTA
This sequence comes from Geopemphigus sp. TES_GeoC_2020, assembly GCA_025469175.1. Taxonomy (NCBI): domain Eukaryota; kingdom Metazoa; phylum Arthropoda; class Insecta; order Hemiptera; family Aphididae; genus Geopemphigus; species Geopemphigus sp. TES_GeoC_2020. The sequence continues at coordinate 14,780 of JAIPRN010003274.1, read as the reverse complement.
GCGCGACGGTCGTTGACCGCGGGAACGATGCGGGAACGATACGGAAACGGGACGGTTCACGAGGAAACGTCGATCCCGGGGGCCGAAAGTGCGCGTGACGACCGTAGCCAATCGTTAGACGACCGGGCCGCAGTCGGGCACGTTTTCCGACTGCCTCGGCAGTGTGTGCGCCCTCGGTACAATTGCCAGCGTATTTCGTACTTTCCCTAACGGGTAATTCGGCGACCGGCGGTCGAACTCTCGAAATCTCCGTCCAAGAAGTGACCCGCTCGAACCGTTAATCCCTCCCCCGGGGGACGTTAGAACTCTTTTTTTTTCCAATTCGACGTATCTCACGTCGGGCGCGTAACGCGAGACGGACACTTTTACCATAAACGACTGATCGGAACGTGTCGAAGACTCGAGCGTTTCGACAACGTACCGCGGTGGACAATTGGCGTTGGGACGGAGAAACGGCTCATGCACCCCTTACCTAACGATAATGTAACGGCGCGGCTTTTCGTATTTGTTCGACGTTCACCCATTAACCGTATGCCGTTTCGTATAGGCCGCGCGACCGCTTATTATTTTTACCGAAGATAACTACCGCCATAACGTGACGTAATCGAGCGAATTCCTCGGGCCGGGCGAAAATGTTCGACTAAAAGTTAAACTATAAATCATAAAGGTATGCAAAAGTTTACGGCGAGAAGTTAAAAAGGCACGGACGAAGTTATTGCCCGTCGCGAAAATTTGTTAACACGTTTACGACTCGCTGAGGATCGTAAATAACGGAAGTTTTTTCCCGGGCCGTTTTTTTCTCTCCCAGTTTTTGTAAAAACAACGTTCGCTCCCGCCACTTCGATATTGGAATTCCCGCGCCAATATCAATTTGTTATAAGCGCCGCCGCCACGGGGTTCCCGCGTCCACACTCGACACGAACGCGGTGCCGCCGGGCCATTTAAACCGTTGGATAATTACGTTTTTGGTAACGCGTCGGAAATATACGGCCCGCGGAAGGGACCTCGAGCCGATCGAATTATTTATATATATATATATAAAGTTATTACAGAAAATCGAAAACCCGACGGTTTTTTCCCCCGCCGTTTTATTTCCTTAGTTACGTTTACCCTTTGTAGATATACGTTCGCGCGATATTCGGCGGACCGAACGAATTTGAATAATAATCCGAAAAATTGTCGTTACATTTCGTATATACGAGGTGTGTTTTGAAAATGTTTTGAATTTCGCGGGTTCGGAGAGTCCGATTGTCAACATTTTTTTCACATTGTGTTAGCACACATGCCCCTGAAGTGTGATAAAATTTTCAGCCGTATTCGTCGTTTACTATTTAATTGGCAGCCGCTAGCTAGTGGTTAGACGTGTTTTTGAGCTCGGCGATTATTGTTCGTTAAACACGACGGATCAAAAAATTTGTAGAACGACGGCCCTTTAAGGTTCTCTTTATTTTCGGAAATAGAAAAACGTCACACGGAGCCAATGCCTGGCGAATATGGTGGCTCGTTACGGTTTTATTATTGGCCAAATTTTAACAATCGGGCTGTCCGAACTCGCGAAGTTTAAAAATTTTCCGTTACCGGATGAATTTCGGCAAACGAAGTTACGATATTTCGATTCGAATCTTCTCGTTCGATAAATAGATACGAACGTCGTCGACCGTATTATCCGTAAAACAATTATCGACAACGACGATCGAGCGTTACATTCGTTTACTTGGAAAAATGGTCGCGGTGGTTTTTTCGGAACGAACCGGAATCGCGCTTGTTTTGTAACGTTTTCATACTCGTCGGCGTTACGCGAACCGTTTATTATCGTTTAGTCGCCATGTCGCCCGAACGTTTTCGAACATCCGGCGCGCCTAACCTATAGACTAATTTGCAATAACGACCGATCGGACGAACGTCCGAAGAAATACGAACGACAACGCCCGAACACGCTAATTGTTGTCGGCGATTCAATTCGCGCTGTCGGGCGCGCCACATTGGCGGGCTCGGGCAATCCGAGGACATTTTGGCGTTCCATTTTCGCGTCGTTCAAAGTGCGCAAGGTGGCACGGCGCGCGACTTAAATATTTACGACGGTAGGGAAACGCGCGCCACCGCCGCTTTACATACGGCCGGACGGACGAATTTCCACGGGCGGGAACGATTCGAAAACACACCCCGAAAAATATACCGATAACGACAACCAGCGGCGGCGACTATAACGGAACGCTAGTATATCGATATACAAGGTGTCCCGGGGAAAAAAACCGAAAACGCCCTTTGTCGAGATAATTTTTCGTAAACGCCGATTTTCTATAATTTCCGTCGTCGGTCTTTACGAAAACGTCCGTTATTATTTCATAAGCTATCGAATGGTAAAACGGTAAAACCGGCGCGATCGAAAAAACGATCGGGAAGAAAATATTGTTGGCGTTTCGTTCCGATTTGTTCGTAATTAACATGCCGTTTACCGTAGCGCGAGAGCGTGTACGAATATTAAAGTCGACGTGTGGGATCACCCCTTTTACGTAACGTACGCGGAAATAATTTAATATTATAAAAACGAACGGCGACGCGACTGGCGCGGGTCGTCGGTAACGGAACGCGCGCGCCGGCGACCCGTTTCACGTCGCAAATCGCCGAATCGGAAAGGAACTATACACGCGCGCGTCGCGTAGAACGTATCGCAATTTACATAATAATTGACACGGCGGAAAGGACGCCGTTGCGATTCCCCCGGGGCGTAGGGATGAGTGATTTGCCCGCCGCCATACGACGACCACCAAACCGGGACTGCAAGACGGGCCAAAGGGTCGGTGGCGGGGGTGAATCGTGGACCAGCGACGAAACCGTCGAATACCGGAACGCCTAAAACCGTATCCCCGTTCGTGTTTCGTAAGTAATCAGAAACGGTCGTTCGCGGGAAAACCACGGACATCGGCGCGAATCGGAAATAATCGAACGCCCTACTTTCGCGTATGTTTTACACAAACACGTTTTCCTCGTTCTACTACTACTACACGCGTTTACAACTTTTCCAACAATTTTAGGCCTTCGCGCCCATACTTAACCATAAATAACAATATACTTCGAAATCGTTAACACGACGCACTTTGTTTATATTATCTTACGAATATATACGTGTAAGTACGACGCGGAACGATCGTTGTTGTGGAAAGGGACCGCGTTCAATTCCTCGAAACTAATACATTATATATGCGAACCTAACTCGATTTTCGCTACGAAACACGGCGGCGATAATAGAATTTGACAGACTGCGCGGCATCTTGGAGGAACACGAGATGAGTACCGCGGAAAAGAAATTACCGTTATTCGTACGCCGGTAACGCGTAATGCGGTGCCGCGATTATGGCTAGGATGATCTCTCCGGGCCCTTTCGGAGCGTCTTAGCGAATCACCAAACGATTCGCGCGAACGTTTCGAAATCGTTACTACCTGTTCGCCGCCCCAGCGGTATTACGCGTCCCGGAGTTGGCCCGAAACGATTCTCGGACGCCGTTGGACGTTCGCGGGGAATATAATACTCCTCGAGAAATATTTAGAGCCCCGCGGCGTCCGGACAAGTCCGTTCGGCGATTCGGCGACCGACGAACGGTGGCGCAACCGACGCGGCGGTATACGTACAAAAATATTAACGATAATTTCGCCCGTAATCGTCGGTACTTCGGAAATTTCGATTATCGTTTACACGTTCCGTCCGCGGGCGAGTTCGAAATTGTTTTTCCGGCTCGTTTACTTTACGCGAAACGTTCACAACTCGTCGTCGTCACGCTATATTACGTCGTCTTCGACAAAAAAAAAAACCTACGCACAACCGAATACGATACTCGCGCCGTCGGGAATAACAATCGTACGGAAACTCGTCCCGTTTGGATTAATTACGCCATTCGTTTTGTAAGTCGCGCACTTGGCCGTAACAATAATCGCGACGACAACTCGTCGTCAAACTCGGCGACGTTTTTGCTAATAAAACAAACGTTTGCCCCGATAACTTCGATACGCGGCGCCGGTATTAAATTTTAGCCGAATTTCGTCCGAACAGCGACGGGCGAATTCACCCGGACGGCTGGTAGACGATCCAGTTAACAATATATCGTCGGCTCCCCGGACTCTTAGCGAATCGTGGGGCGGCTCTCGTTTCTAGACGTACGGGTGAGCGCAACACGGCGATAAATGTTTCGTTCTTTCGTCCCCTCGAATGACGTAACGGCGGGTCTCGCGTTAAAGTTTACGCGACGAATTACGACTTTCGAAGACGCCCGTCGTTAAATGTTTTTTACGGCCCCCATTCGCGTTTCTCGCCAATTAACGGTAATTGGACGCTTCTCCGACTTAAACGCCGCGAACTTTTTTCGCTCGAAAGTTATAACGTTCGCTCGTTGTCCGAACACGGACGGGTTCGACGGAAAAAATCGAACGATAAATTAGTAGCCATGCCGCGCGTGTACCGAATTGCGGCGACGATTACGCGATTTCCGGTAGAACACGCGCGCCGCCCTCGGTTTCGTTTAAACATTTCCAGTCTTTTCCGGGACGCGGGACGGCGGCGGTGTACGTTCGTGTCGAATTTAGTTACGAACGCCGCGTCGTTCCGCTGAAATCGTCGAGGGCCTCGTTTGTTTGCGGTTTCGTTCCGATTCGGTTGACTTCGGGCAACCCGCGCCCGTCCGTTACCAACTACATCGTCCGATCACGTCGACAACTACCGAGTTCCACGCACGTAATTAACACGTTCACTAGTCGAGTTCAGTGATCTTCTGGGTGTGTGTATGTATAGGTCGAGCCTAAGTCATTCGGTGTTGCCGTAAATTTTCGAACAAAATGTACCTATAAACGATCGGGTTTTTCAAATTCAACCGTCGACTAAAAAGTTTTCCCGAATCCCGACGCTCGTTTTTGTCCGTAGCCACCGAAAATGTGGCCTCTTTCGCCAATCGCGAATTCTCGCCATGTCGGTACGGCAATCGTCGCGCCGGCTCGACACCCGAGTCGAGTATTCGGCTTTATATCCGCCCGCACATATTCAAATATTACGCGTCGGCCCGGAGAACGCTGTCGAATAATTGCAAAAATCGTGTCTGACACGCGTTCGTTCTTTCGCAATTCGAAAATGACGTGTAGCTAATATTAGTTTTTCCTCGTAGCGAACGTTCTTCCTTTTTGATATATTCGAAAACCCGTTCACGAACAACGTACGTTTATTTTGGACTTTTCGACGTCCGCGCGGTGCGCGTTTTCCTCGAACGAAACGCGTACGCGACGACGCCGCCGATTTAACTTTGAGAATATTTCGCTTTCTACACGACACGTTATATACGTTATATACCCACGCACGGCCCGATGACGAACTTTCTCTTGTCGGATCGTTTTTATTAAATTTTAATCGCGCGAACGACGGAAGAGTTCCGAAAAGATTTTCCTTCTTTAATATCCCGCGTTCTCTCCTATACAGGTAGTTAGCGTCGGGTCGTTTCCGACGTTTACGCTTACTTTAATTCCGTTTTTATAATCGAATTATATTTCGTTATAATTCCGCGGGAATAATAAAAATCCGAAAGTAATTAAAATTATCGCCGGCGTCAAAGAGTTATCGTAAATGGCCGTCTCCGCGCGTCGTTAAAATGCAAAACGGCCGCCGTCGCGAACGTAAAACGAACGACGCGACGAAAACGTTCTCTCCTTCGTCGTCCGGACGCTTTCCCGACAATAACTCGACCCGCTTTTCCGCGACGTACGTTTCTTTTGTCGTCGTAATCCACTCCCCTATTCTCGTATTCGGGTTTCGCGGCCGGGCCGTCGTTGTAGAAACGAAAATGGCGACGCACGACCACCGTACGCTACCGGAAGAACCGTTTACGGTTAGAGGCACCGACGACCGGCGAGCGTCGCGGTCGCCCTAAATACACACGAACAGCCGGTAAACACCGGCGCTGTTAATTAACTAACGACGGTGGTCGGTCACCTCGGGGCGAAGGGTGGTGGGGGGTAACCGAGTCCGGGGGACGCGCGCCATACGGAATAAAACCGTCTTGGGCGGGCACTTCGACGCGTCTCACGACGTACGTGCCCCCAAGTATCGGGCGTGTGTGAAAACGAAACGGAAATAACGAAATCGCGGCGTGGTGGTGTCGCGCGTCAGAGCCCGTCGTCAATGATTACGAAACGAAAATACACAAAGGTGGGATAAACGAAAAACCGCTCGGTGTCGCGTAACCGTCGCCGAGGCTTCGAACCATAGCCCCCCCGCCGCCGCCGTGTAGTCGAAATACGCGCGTCTACGGCGGACCACCAACGGTGTAGTATCCCCACACAGATCCGTGACGGACAGTATCCCGGTTGGAACGAAGACGGCGGTGTTCCCCTCTAACGTCCGAGTTGTGAATTCGTTCCGTCGTCGAATAAAACGCTCAATTGCTACGACGATTCGCTAGGCGAAAACGACCGGTGATGACGACGGGCGCTCGGTTCGTATTCCATTCCTCGTCGACTCGACAACGGCGACCGCGTGTAAGCCGATAACGTTAATCGGCAACGCCGAAATGATATAATATTCTATCCGGACAATTTGACGCGCGATTAGCGACGAAACATTCGCCGGTTCCGTATACTAAACCGGAACCGAGCGCGGCGCCGGCAGACCGACGAATGCCGGCCGTGTCGTCACCGGCACCCGCCGCCGGGATATCGGGCGGACCGCAATTATCGTTTCGGAAAACTGGAAACGTTCGAGAATCGATTTATCGGTCGCGTCCGATAAATAAATTCAACGCGCACGGGAAAATCAATACGGCGGCACGTCGCCACACGCTTTCGTTGCACCGTCCGAGTGATATTATTGATTTATCCACAATTATTGTGCGTGCGTCGTCGTCGTCGTCGTCGTGTATACGTTACTGACAATACGATCGAATTGATTGAACGACGCGGGCGATTAATCGTATTATATATAGCCGGACGACACGTCGCGCTAATAATAAAAAATAATCGCGAGCGATCCCTAAATCGCGTCCCGGTAAGTTCGCGCTGTTCGCACGTAGGAAGCGCGTCGTTATTTCATTCCGTCGGAAAACGACGTCACGCCACTCCCCTCTGCCGCTCTTCGGTTGACGCGACCGTTAAGAATTGTACGCGCCGCGTAACCTTTTTTCGCTTCCCCCCCCCCCCGAACACGTTTCCGTGTTTCGGGTCACTTATTACTTTTACGCGAATTTCGAATAAAACGCCACCCGGGTCGTCGCCGGCGCGAAACCGACTTCGTTTTTACGTATACCGCGACATTTATACGCGCACGGCGTTCGTTTCTTCCGTGACGCGTTTAATTCGCGCGATAATATTCGCCCGGCTACAGCGGCGACGGCCGTTAGTTCGGAAAATTAATTAACGATTTTAATCGAAATATATTCGCGGAATTATTTGTTCAACGCGAGTATCCGCAAACAGCGCCGCGTCGTAGTATCCCGTCCGCGATTCTTCTAATTATTTATTAATCAAATTTCGCGCTTTCGTTATTTTTTGTTTTTTATCGCCGCCCCATCCGCCATCCGTAGATTACGAAACGAAAAAAAACGCGCCGTACATTTCCCGTCGGTTACTTTTTCGTTAGTGTTCGCGTCGAAGACGATTTTGCCGAACTTTTGCGCGTAAACTTCGCGTTTCTTCTTTTCCTTTAATCTTCTCCGAATTCCTCCCGGCCCCGAATCCGTTTAGGTCGCCGTTAACGAATCGAAATAAACGCACGCGACCCCCACATTGCGACGGAAATAATATCCGTAGCGACCGGAGAACGTTTGTGCCGGTAGTTCGCGTATTTCGTAATTTAGAAGCGCGTCGCGTTTCGTTTTCCCGCAATCAAATTGGCTCGAGAAATTGTCCGAAGCGGCTTCCATTTCGTCCGTTGTTTCGTGTTTACCCCACCGCCGCCGTCGTCGCGACGGTAATCTACGGGTTATTTCGATAAACTTTTTCCCGATAAAAACGTATGCGGTGCGACGTGAAACATTACGGCGGTAGTAGGGTTGTACGCTAATGTCTAACCACCGACTCGTTATTTTTATATCTTTACCGTACGATCTCGTTTTTTCTCCACTCGTTTCGTCGTACCCTTTATTATTGAAACATTTATTTCGTAAACACGAACCGTCATTGTGGCGTCGTCGTCGTCGTCGTATCTGTCTCGGTTTTTTCTTTATAATATATCGTATAGAAATCGCCCGCGGCGACGACGAGAACCCCTCGGACCTATCGGTCGTTTCTCATATACATACATACATATATATATATATATATATATGGTTAGGTTTAATACGTACGCTTTACAGGTAAATACCGATCTGTTTTCTCTCGTTTCGCCCTTACGTCGCGCGTATTATTATTTATCGTATAATCCGTTTGCGCCGGCTAACAGAAGGGCTACGCGTCCCGTGCGCGTTGTTTTCGTAGCCCGGAGTCGATTAATAATAATAAATAACGTAACAATAATAATAATCAGTCCGGTCGACGGGCGCGTTCCCCCGTTGCACAGGGTGCACAGTGTCCCACGGCGAGAGATAAAGAGACCCGACGAACGCGACGACTTTTCTATTAATCGGTATTCTCGAGCGCTTTTCGTTATTTATTCGACGATTAACGACGGGAAAACGTTTAATTTCGCGTAATCCGAAATGGCCGATTTTATTTAAATAACGAGTAAAATCCGTCCGCTTCGGAAACGATTATTAAATCGGCGGTTTTCTACCGTTGTTCGAGGACGATAAAAACGCCGATTCGTTTACGGATATAGCGTAGAACCCGAACGGGGCCGGCGGAATGCCGAAAAAACGACGGAAAGAAATCGAAAACACGCGTCCTCCCCCGCCCCTCGGTCGAATATTTTCCAATGTAGAAAACCGCCAACGTATCGAACCGTACGACAATTACAGCGCGTTCGTTATCGTATTGCCGCGGCGCACCCTGTATATGTTTGAAGCAATCACGGCTACAACGACGACGGTCCGAAACTATCGGTATTTTTAAAATTTTTCGATCGTGTCGAACCCTCGTCTTGCAATAAGTACAGGGAAATTGAACGAAAAACGATCAATTATCTCCCGGTGGTGAAACGAACGGTTTATAAGTAAACAATAATCGTGTTTTAATCGTTCACTTTTTCGAACATACACACACACACACACACGTTTTGTCGAACGATAATCGATCACGTGTGATGTCGACTTAACGCTCACCCGAACCGTGCGCGCGGGTCTCTTGAATGGCGACCTTCCGTTTTTCTGACCAATCTGCCGTTCAAAGAGCGAAAGTTGTCGACTCGTTTGAACTCCGGCACGTGTCGCCTATCGGCGATTGTCCGTAAGTGGTTAATTAAGTAGTTTCGAGAAAAACGCTCGTCCGTCGTTCGTATAGCGAATTTTCGTAAGCCCTAATTACACGACGGTGCCCCGCCAACGCATTTTCACGTACGTAAAACGCGATTGGTTCGATTCGGATGTTTTCGTGTTTAGCTGGCACAGATGGGAAAGGTTCGCCGGAACAGTAACACAAAACCGTTCGTTTCTCTTGTAAGCGTACAATAATTACGGAATCACGTGAACGGCCTAAAGGCGCGTTAAGCGACAAAAGAAAAAATACGAAAACGTACAATATCTGTGACGAAACATTAGCCAAGAACGACGAACAAGCTCCGCGGCATTTTCTCGAAAGCGGCGATCAATAGGCGCCGTGATACTTTTATTTATTTTACGAGGCCAACTGCCGGGAACGTCGACGATAAATACGACGCGCGGGTCGGGTGGTACGTTAATTTTCGTGGCCCGGTTAAAATTTACCGGTAAATTATTTAGGCGAACGGGAAAAGTCCTAAAATACGGCTGGACTTGTTCCCATACAAAATCGTCGACCGAAAATCGTATTACGCGTCTGGCGCGAATTATTAATCGTGGCTGTACGTTCGTACAGTATACGCGATTCGTGTACAAAAACGGGAAAGACAATTCTCGTGGTATAACGCGAAATACAATATATATATACGGATGCGCGCGCGGGTCGGAGACGAAACAGAGGTTAATTATTCGGTGACGGTGGCGGACGGATGTCCGGAAGTCCTGGGAGATTTGCACGAGCGTAAAATATACGACGGGATAACGGTCGTTAATAGCGCACGTCCCTTAAGAGCGACAGGCGCGTACGATAAGACGACGCGCGGCTTAAAACGCGCTCGCTCGCTCCAATAACTCTTTTCGATAATTAATCCCCCGACGTCGTCCGACATTTTTACGCAATCCCCGCGGCGCCCGACAATTCGCCACGCACCTGTCGTCCGCCGGTGGGAGTGTTGGAAGAGCGACCAACCGGAGGTCCGTCGCGTGTTCACTAACGTTTTTGCCGACATACGCGACGAACAAAAAAACCGCCTAAGGTTGAAAACACGACGCGTCTCCTCGAATGAACGACGGTGTTCACGTTTCGCGACACTCGGATAGCGGCTGACCAGCCCGAGGAGCACGGTGAATTCGTCGGTGTCTAAAATCGGATTCTTATATATTCGTAATGGCGTCGTCGGACGGTGTACGTTCGTCATTTTCGTCCGATTTAAAAAAAAAACAAAAACCCGAAAGTCCGGTAACCTACCTAACTGTATTCACAAGGCGAACGAATATGTTTATTTAACGTTTCCGGAATTTCGGTTCCGGCGTCGATTAATAATCCATTCCGTTTTCCGGCTTTACGTATTAATGCCGCGAAAATTACGCCGGTACCCGACGTTCGCAAGTGTTCGGGTATCCTTTAAGCGAACACGCCCGCGGCCTCCTACCACGTTTCTCCGTTCTACATGACGTCGCCGTTATCGAATTTCCCGAAAATTGAACGGGCCCGTTCACGCGATTTTCGGTTTTCGACTCCGGAAATTGGCCGTTTTATTCGACGGGATAATTCGCCGGTTAATTTTATGAGGGGATCTTACGAAAAGCCGACGAAATATAAAACGAAGCGCGTAAATAAAATGGCGACGTAAAATATTATTAATACGTCGGCGTATACAGAAGAAATACGGTCTGTTCGGTCGGAAATTCGTTTTGCACGGGCGGTTCGCGACTCTTTTCGCTAAAATAAATCCCATCGATTCCTACGTCCTCGTTATTGGAATCGGCCTGGACGCGTGTTTTCGATTTCGGTCGAAATTCGTGGACGACGACGTCTAAAGATCGTTTCCGAAACGATTGTATTCGGCGGACGGCACGGAAGACGGATATGTTACCGGCGACGTTATTTTTTCGTCGCGTAATCGTTTTGTCGGGCTGGGCCCGGTGAAAGGGGAGGGGGCGCCTCTTTATTTCACGCGCGCGCGTCGACGACGGCGGTTCATTTTTCCCGGGACGAACACGACACGATAATAGAAAAATATTATAATAACAACCGAGCCGCGCGATCGATAACGGAGGGGAAAAAATACGGAAAAAACACGACGTTTCACGCGGCCCGGTACGTATAATCCGCCCGTTGTACGACGCGATAATAATACGCGCGTGTTTTTTCACCGTCGACCGGAATGACTAATGTTCGTCGACTCGCGGCGGCACGCACACACACGCACACACAAACGCGTGTGATCTTCGGCTCGTACAAGCCCGGTAAATTATTTCGATTCTTATGGAAATCGACTACGCGTTACGATGCGTCGTAAATATAATTTCTCGGCTAGCGCGTGCGTGCGTGTGTGGCGCTGCGCGTTAATAACTTATTCGTATACGTTCGTATAAACGTACGCGCCCGAATTTAACACGTCCGACACACGGCGACGGAACCGATGTTTTATCGCGTGTTTTCGTGAAAATGCGTAAATATAAAAATAAAATATCTATAAAAATAGCGCGTAAATATCTCTTATACGTGTACACATATATAAGAATGTAAAAATGTTGTCCGTTTCACGTATTGGAGGCGTCGCGGGGCCCATCGAAATCCGTAAAATTGAACAAAAGCAAAACGTTTTCGTCGTTCGCGCGCGCGCGTGTTACGTAATTTTCACGAACCGCGGACGTTTCGTCGGCGGTACGAAAAATCGGCTGGTTCTTCGATCTCGCCGAAAACCGAACGGCCGTGATTTCTCGCGAAATTCCGTACCCACGGACGCTCGAATAAGTTCTAATGGTTAGCCTAATCGATAACGGTAGAGGTTGACCGAACAACACGAGAATTTCGACGCTGGCCGAATGAAAGTCGCCGACGCGTTGTAATAGTATACACGCTCGTTTCGATTGGCGACGTGGCCAGCACGGCAAAATCAACCGTCAACAGTCGCGATTTTACGTCTCTCGCGGTTATTCGAGTACGACAAGTCGACGGTGAACGCGCGAACACCGACCGAGGAGAAAACCGAACGAGTAAAATAGCAAAATAACGGGCGCCAACGGCAAAGCGCACTCGTAAATTAACCAACGAAGTGAACGCTTCGTCGCCATTTCAATGGAGAAATGTATGTACATCGCTCGGTCGGCCCACGGTCAAATATCAGAATACCATCGTTCGATGGCTACGGATTCCGCGTACACGGACGACGATTTCGTCACGTTGGCTACTACGATTTCGCGACTGGTATTTGACCAGCTGTGCGCTACGTTTGGGCTTATTCACGTCCTGTTGCCGATGTACAACGCAGCCACATTGATCATCTGCTTTCTACTCGACAACTTCTGCTGTATCGCGATGGCCCGGGGCGACCCACTCACGCCCACCTTCAGGCTAACCGTGTTCGTGGTTCAAACGGCGTGCCTGTACGCGATCGGGCACTGCGGGATGGTGCACGTGTTCTGTCCGATACTGTCGGCCATGCTGAGTACCGCCGAAAATTGCCTCAACGTTTTCCATTGGCGGTAGTAGCCCGAAGCTGAGCGGCGGAAGGCACGCGCGTGTCAGCGTGCCGATCGACGCGGCCATCAAGTTGGCGGAAGCGGGTCGGGTGACCGTTAAGTTCGCCCGATGCAGGGTTCGGCTCCTGGATAAGAGCCAACCCGGATGCTTCCGTTACGGGGGTCGCGGTCACATGGCCGCGTCATGCAAGGAGCCGGCCAAGGACGGGAAGTTCTACCGCTGTAAGGCGGAAGGACATCTCGCCCGAGAATGTCCGGCGAACAATTGCGGTTCAGGAGAACCGCAAAAGAAGATCGAGGCGACCAAGGTCCAGGAGACGTAATTTTCACGAACCGCGGACGCTTCGTCGAACGGCAGTTATTTCTCGCGAAATTCCGTACCCACGGACGCTCGAATAAGTTCTAATGGTTAGCCGCCCGCCTTCGGCTGTTGACAATATCCGTTCGTTTGTCCGCCGAAAGCTGAGGACCATTTTTCGGACAATTTTCGCGACGAAACCACGAAAACGGCATTTCGGAACTCGAACTCGCGGCGAGGGGTTAACAGGTTTTGTATTTGAATACCGATCGTCTAAAAGGGCGAACGCGAAAGAAAAAGAAACCTATACACGTTTTTTCGTAACTAGCGAAATGTATCTGTAGATGGCGCTCGCGAATGTTTACGGACTTTACCGGCTATGTTAAACCCGACGAATAATAGGAGAGAACGGGCGCGCCGAGATATATTTTCGAAAACGCTCGCCGAATAAGCGAATTGAAATCGTACGGTTATTTAGGTCGCGGGCCAGTTTTATGGTAAACGAATTCGTTATTTACGATAAACGTTTCGGAAGAAAATCGAAAAAAACGCGAATTTCCGACCAAATGCGACAATAATACTCGTCCTTTTCCTTCTAATTATTTAAATATTTCGCCCATAAAATAGCCTTAAGCTAAAATTCGAAAGACCGTACAAAACGCGCGCGTGTGTGTGTGTATACGAAACTGGTTTCAAATATCACTAGCGATTAATGCCGGCCGATTTGTCACAACTTCCGCGGGAGTTTTATTTTCAATTCGCATAAATACGCGTTTCATCGCCTACCGGGTCTCCCGTATAACGGCGTCCGAAAATATTTAAATATATATATATATATATATATATCGTATTTTACGTCGCCGTCCTTCGTAACTCGTATTTTTTCCGGAATCTTCGCCGCGCTACGTTTTTTTCCGGAGGGATTCGACGTTTATCTCACGAGCCAATCGACGACCAGTTTTTGAACGGAATGTCCACGGATTCGTCAGGGCTATCTGCCTGCAAAACTCTGTCGTCCCGTAACCGTAGAATGGAAAACACCGGAAAACAGTGGACGATCGACCGACTGCTGTCGAAAAAAGTAAACGAAAACTCTTTGCGAATAATTTGGGCGTCGTTAGGGCGTGTAAAACGTTTATGGTCCGCCGCAAGGACAGCCCGTAAAATGACGCTATACAACAAAAACCGAGCGAGCTACATATTATAATCAATCGTCGTCGTCGTATATGATTAATAAATTTATACAGAAAACGTCTAGTGCGTTGTCAAGTGTATATATGCGCGCGTGTGTGTATATCTATAAATATGACGTATAGATAACTCAAATTATTTTATGGCTCTAGTCCGCGGTGTCGTGTGCGAATCGCGCCGACAGTTATACGATATCGTGTTTCGAAAATTATTATTTATAATATTTCTGGTCGCTCGCTACGAAAAAAAAATACCGTCTAATTTTCTCGTTATCATTCGTCATCGTCCGGCGTGTAGCGCGCGCGCCGGCGTAGTATTCGGTAAAATATGCGCCGCGGCGTACGTTTTCTGTTTGTTTTTGTACAAGTTGGAGTGAAAAAAAACCCTTTTCAAAACGTTCCTGTATAATCGCCGCGCGACCG
>JAIPRN010003273.1:0-22616 GCA_025469175.1 Geopemphigus sp. TES_GeoC_2020 | reverse complement strand
CCCCTATTTAGCGGCCTAGCCACTACCTCCCCTGCGGCCACGACGGCGCGACGGAGCTGTCACGCCAAGTGCCTGCCTCTGCCGTTCGGCGACTTCCTTCGCCATCATACGCTAAACCGTCCTAGAAAAGGCTGAAAAAAATGGCGCGTTCGGCCTAATAACAATTTACGCGAACGTTCTTCATCAAACGACGGGCGAACTTACATTTCTAGCAATACCGAATACACCGACAAAATCATCAGTCGAAGAGATAGAGAATTCAGTTCGCACATTGTTTCGGATGAAGAACAAATCCCACGTGGCAACTGAATTAATATATTTAAAAACTTCCGAACGTTAAATGACAACAAGTTGATTTCGAAACGGTTAAAAAATTGTATTCGTAAACATATAACGCCCGATTTAAAAATGTAATAACGTATTTAAGCGATTTAAATTGGCACTCTATATAAATTATAGACAAATTATTCGTAACAACATTGTCGGTTCGATAATTTATTTTTGCCGTACAATTATAACGATAGCCTGTAGATAGTATCAAAGTACAATAGAGAACGCTTTTTCAAAAACGACTCGTTACGATTATTTATTATTTAAAATCGTCGTTCAATCGGTACACGTTAACGTCCGACATTCGTGCGTGGCGGCGGACATGATCGAATTTTCGTCGCGCAATAAAAGAACTCGTCACCGAGATGCACACGATTTCCTCACTCGGAATTCTCGTTCGTACCTTAACGCATTTCCCTCCCGAGTACACAACTACCGTTATCCGTTATTCGGACTTTTCGCGTCGTCGATGGTCTCGTTCGACTGACTGCTCCCTCACTTTTCGTTCCTTCCATCGCGTAAACGTCGGACGAATCGAAATCATAACCGCGCGACGGACAACAACGCGCCGTCCGCGTAACAACAACGGACGCGCCGGATTTTCCGAATTCGTTTTAAAAATAACGAAAACGCGACGCGTAATTATCAAACTTGTCGCGGCAACGGCAGCCACGTCCGAAAGTGACCTCTACCGCCCGGCCGGGCCGTCAAGTTATTATTAGGCGAACACACGAACGTTTCGTTTGAAAAATGAAAGCGTTTAACGCGCTCGAAAACTCGCGACGAGTTCGTTTTTGTTTTGTGTGTGTGCGTGTGCCCGACGTGCCGACGTTCACCTCCGAATCGAAATTTTCGGATTTTAAGTCGTTAATACGCGTACGAAAACAATATGCGCGTCCGCGTAAAACGGAATTTCGGAACGACCGACGTCGTTGAATTTACGGTTTTTTATTTTTTTTATCGAATCGCGCTATTTTAATCGTACATTCGCTCACGTTACGTTTAATTCGTTCTCCGTTCGGTAACTTACTATTGTAATCGAACCTTTTTGGTCGCGTTACGCCCAGCAAAATGTACAATAATGCTTTCTCAAACGGTATTCGTACGTCCGTTGATAAAATAACTTTTTATGCGAAGTAAACGAATGTATTTTGTCTATAAAGTTCAACGTTATAACGTTTAAAGAATCAAATCGAGCACGTTACGCCGAAGAACAACCGTCCAAACTAGTATGTATTTATAAATATATATATATAATAAGTACGTATACTAAGTCGTGTTATCAAAATACGAAAAGAATTATTTTTATAATATAGAATAACTTTTATAACAGTCAAATGAAAAATTGTTATATATGAACGTAACAAAAAATAAAGAAAAAATTGATATATATCAATTTTTTCTACTAAAAACCAAATAAAAGAGTATTTAGTATATTCACTACTGCTTTCGACCAAAAGTTATCAGATATAAATTAGTAATAGAAATTATGACAAAATTAAAATGCACAAGTGCACGAAATAAATTATAGCAATTACAATGAAAATACGGTTTTTAAAATATTTATTAGCTATAATATACCACGTTGATATAGCTTTAATAAAATAAAAAAAATAAATAAAATAAAATATTTATTACAACAACAATAATAAAAACTAATACATTTTGTATTATTTATGTTTGAAATTGTATAAAATGTAAAATTGTGTAAAATGTATATTAATATGCTATCGGTATTATTTAATACAATTTAAAAGTAGTATTTCATATCAATATATATTTTATAATATTATTTAACACACCGTAGGTATCAATTTTCTTAAAAATTTAGATACACTATTTATTTATAATAATTATTGTAATAAATAATAATTTCGTCTCTTGGCGTTTGTTTTTGTTTTTTATTTTGCTTTATTTTCGATTACTAACGAATACCTAATAATGATGACTCATGTTGAAACCAGTAATAAATAAATTTATTAAATACTATAACTTTTTATTTATTTTTTATAATACTCGTTAACTGTATATATATATATAAATTCCTTATTAAAAATTTTTTATTCAGGTTTGAAAAAATTTCTTATTATTAAGTTACAATTTCTTTTTTTTTAATTTATTAAACAAACCAGACTTAAAATAGCGTTCTTTGTAGTTTACATTATATTATGAATTTTCCTATAAATACTATGGTAGTACAAACTAGTGGTAACAATTTCACACGTGTAAATGATTGGTGTTATTATAATTTTGCTCACGTTTTTAGCATTTTAAAATTTGAATTTTATTTCAAACGTATATATTCTATAATATTAATAGTATTACACGAATTACAATTATGTTTATTGAGAAATACTGCGTCATATAATAACTACGTATAATTTACTTTTAATTTCATCGTCGTTGTCATATTGTATTAAATATTTTTCAATAATTTATTTTAATAAGAGTCAAACCATTAATAATAAAAAATGACTGCGTACAAAAGCGTTTTTAGTGATATATATAGGCTTAACAGTTTTTATAAGATACTCCACAAATAACCCAATTATTATCTTTAATTTCAATTTCTTCAATTTCTATGGTTCAACTTTTTGAACCATAGAATGAGAAGTCATACTTTGGTTTGCCAAAGCATTAACTATTGTACACCTATATATATAATGAGACTTTCCATTATAAAGTATACAGAATTGAAATTTGTTTTACAAATCTAAAGTAAAATGATTTTCCTTAAGCCGTTATTCTTGATTTTCTTCTAGCGATTTTTTACCCAACGTTGAATGTTTAAAGCGTCCTGTAATTTTATCGCGTTATTTTATTATATTAATTACATTTTCATTTCTAAAGGCGTAATTGTAAAAAGACGCAAGTTGTAGATTATATACTGTGCACAAATTTAAATCAATTATACGAATAGTCACTGTTATTAGATTCTTGTGCAAAACTCGTTAAATCAGCTGTTTAATAATTCGCTTGAAAACTGGAAAAACCTGTCCAAACTGTGTCAAATTTCTTTCGGCGTATGAAAAGGCGATTATGTATTTAACGTTTGAAGATCTCTAATTGTACTATTTTGTCAACAAAATCAATAATTTTAAAGCTTTTAAATATAATATATTTTTTACACGAATATATCTTATAAACTTATAAAAATGTATAAAATTTTTATTAATGACACATTTATGCGTGTACTTTAATAATATAAACTTACGTACGTAAAATAATATATGTGTAACCTTAGTGCCACGACCAATACATATATATATATATACACAAGTTATGTGGATCATGTGTATAATATGGACCAATAGTACAAACATACTACGATTGTTGGTGAATATATAATACAATTTAACAGGCTGTACAATTAAAAAAAAATAAAAATAAAAGCTATTTCATTATAAGCTATCAAAAATAAAATATATAAATATATGAACACTTAGTCATCAATTTGCTTAAAATATTTGAAACACTTCTAGTGATCAAAAAAGAGTATTGAATTAATACTTCAATGTCTCTCTTTAATCGATGTATGTAAAGTAGTACTCAAATGCTTTAAAAATAAATACTAAAATTAAAATTAAAAAATTACAACATTTGAATTCTGTCAAATCATAATCCACTAGAACTCAAATGTATCGATTCTTAAAAAATTGGTATGAAGTGAGTTATTGTTAAACTTGTTGAATGAACTAGATTTATGTTCAGATGTAGTTTGGACATAGAAGCGAGAGGGTAAGAGGGTGAGTTTATGTTTGGTGTTTCTTGCTAGGCACTTTTACAATTGATATTATTTACATTATTTATATTATTATTTACATTAGTTGTGTTATTATTCAAATAGGTACCGTGTTTGTATGAGGTTGGTTTTCGAAGTCCTTGAAGGTGTGACAATCCTTTGTAGTTTACTGGATGGTCTCCTTTGCAAAGGGCACATTTGATGGGTGAATCTGTTGGTTTGCTGCAATGGCTGGAAGGGTGATCATCTCCACAGTGGATAAATTTTGGAGAGTATGAACAATATTTCTTAATACGGCCATAGTCCTGGCAATTTAGACATTGAACTATGTCTTTAAGTTTGTGGGGCTCCTCTATTTTAATTTTTATGTGAAGTAATGATATTACGTCGAATATTTCACCGTTGATTAACTATTGGCAACAGAGAACATTGATAATTTATTTTTAGTTATTCTTTATAAAAAATGTATTATCTGATGAACAGAAAAACCTTTTTCTTGAATAGCAATTCCAATCTCGTCTGTCGAAGTTAATGCGTGTAAGTTTCGAATTATTATTCTAGATGAACACTTTAGATATACATTGTTAAACTTTCTGAAAAGTCGACAGTACTTAATACTATTACGATATTTTGAAAGTCAGCTCGTATAAGTAATAATACTTATAAAAAGTCGAATATATTTAAGTGTTCAATACTAATCAACCTATTTCAAACGCTGAACAAAAATATATTAAAAAAAAAATTTTGTGGAAATTGTTACATACGGTGGATTAATGTTAAGTACTTTACTACTAATACGACAAGATAAATTATAAAAAATTTATTTTTGTCGGGTTATGCAAAGTACAATTGAAATACATTAGTATAAGATTCATCGATAACCCAATGTCGACTGAAATATATATATTATTTGGTACTTAAACAATCAACGTATCCTATATTACAAAATATAGCCCGCATATAAGGATCAGGAATGTTATTGAAGGATTACTGTATCATTAAACACAACATAACAAAAAAACACTTACGTATTAGAATAAGAATAATGTTTATTCCCAAAACTGAATACAAAATTTAGTAAGTCCCGTTCAATCGTTTTTGTACATTTCACCGTCAGTGTATATAATAATTATAACGAATGAATTGGACATTAAAGAAAGTTTGTATACTGATATTACTTCTACATGATCGATGACGACTCATTATCATCATCTTCGGATTCCACATCTTCATTAAATGTATTCCGCCAGAATTTTTCTTGCGAGGACTTGATGGCCTTGCGCAATTCTCGGCGGCGACGACGATAATTCGTATACATTACATCAACTTCTTCCCAGTTCTCAGTGTATGAACGTTGGTATAACCTACGCGCTTTCAAGAACTTCTTACGCAGACTTTCAATGTTGCTGGACCACCAGGGTGGCTGATGGCCGTTTCTCCTTTGATCGTAGTTGTTGTTATCCCAAGGCTGTAGCACTTCCATAGCGTTGTTGGCACGTAAGAACCGGCGTCGCCATCGTTGTTCATCGTCGTTGTCTGGCAACACTTGCTTCAATCTCAATCGTGATGTACGAGTGTACACTACCATACCAGTATTACCTGTTGCAACCAGACCGAGTCTAGAGATCATCGTGGAAAATGCCAAGGCACGGTCGTCTTGGACCGACCGCTCGTTGAACATACCACCAACGATCACGTCATAGTCAGTGTCGTAACCTACGAACATTTCCAAACGGCCAAGTAACTCGTTGAACTCGTTGAACGAAGAACTGGAGCTACAGTAGCAGCCAAACACCCGTAAACGGCCGGACACCTGAATCCAAGCCAATCCCATCTCAAATCCGCCGCAATCTATGGTCATATTTGACGCGGCCGACAAGGCCACCGCGCACTTGTTGTCCAAGCTGGACGTCCAAAGCGGGCCGGACAACACGTTCTTGTATTGCCGACAAATGATCAACAAATCCACGCGTTTTTCCATCATGATTTCGATCACGCGGCACTGCGTAGATCTACTATTGTTGGCGACAACCTGCATATACCGAACCTGTCTGCTGGCCACAGCAATCTCGCGATCAAGCCGCATCTCCGCGGCTATTACTCGCCCCAATACCAATTGCCTTCTTGAACCATGTGACCCAGCTGCTCCGCCACGATGGTTGTAAGCTTCACCGTAGTTGTTAGCTCCACCGTAGTTGTTAGCTCCACCATAGTTGTAAGCTTCACCGTAGTTGTAAGCTTCACCGTAGTTGTTAGCTTCACCGTAGTTGTTAGCTTCACCGTAGTTGTTAGCTTCACCATTGTTGTTAGCTTCACCGTGGTAGTATTGATATGGGTATCCCATAGTGTGCGGTACGGAAGCCTGGTCTACTAATTGACTATGAATCATGAGCACTTGACGCGGGGTAGACATTTAAACGAACGTTCACACGATGTCGGAACAAAAATTTCTATGTTTTTCACTAACGAAAACGAGAAACGCGATTATTAGTTCACGAGGTCCCGTACGGCGTCAAGAGAAAATGTGAAAATGGCGGACGGTCGGTCGGTCAAAGGGAAGTGACGCGACGCGCCACTGTTGCCAACCGAACGAAAATATCGTCGACGCTTGTACCGTTTCACGCGCTCGCCGTTACGCTTCCGGACGGTGTTGCCGCTGGTCCCTTTCGGTTTTGTTGGCACCCATGGCCAACGGCGTGCGGGACACGGCAACCGGTGCGGCGGTCCCGTGAACGGCCATGTTTTACGAAGCGCGCGTTGGCCCTTCGGCAGCGACGCCACATCGAGGTTCCAGGTGGTGGTCCGGGGTGGGGGGCGTTGTTGTAACCGCCGCTTTCCGGTGTCGCAAAAACCGCGGGAATTTTCGTATTTCAAATGGAAATAACGGTAAACGACGAACGAATTGCGTATCGTCCAAACATTCATTTTTCCGCGTTATAATTTCGTTGTACCAACAGATTTTAGAAAAAAACTATAATATATATATTTATATTTTATAACGTTAATAACATACAATAGATATCAAATAAATATTCGACATTCGTAATACGCGTTGGCTATATAATTATCTTTTTCTTCTTCGCCTTATTTTCCCAGTTATTTGGGGTCGGCCACTTTGGTCCTCCACTTGACTCGATCTCCCACATAATTTATACACACACACCAGCAGTTTTCTCTTGTCACCCCACTCGTCCATTTAAGCATTCTCGTCTATATATATATATATATATATATATATATATATATATATTCCTTCAATTTTTTTATTTAAAGAATATATAAATTCAGTTTTAAAAGAATATACACGTTTATAAGTTAAAAATGATAAGTTTATTAACATTTTATATATATAATTCACGTTTTAATATTTTAGAATATGTCGATACATATTTAATCGTGTTTTAAGTATACGAATTTTAAAAATATCTTGTACGAATTAAATAAATATATTAAATAATACGCTTAGATATCAATTTTTCTTAATAATATGGTCTACAATTTATATTCACTTTTATGTATTAGTATTTAGCGTTCAGAAAAATACTAAAAATAAAAATTAATTAATTGCGATATATTTTAACGTAGACACTAGACCAAACAATTCTTGTCAGGTCTAAGAATGAAGGAATGTTCAGGGATTTCGGTGAATTGTAAAGGACAACACGTTTAATAGATAATGATGAGCAATCGAAAAGGATTTAGAAGATACTTTTTTTTTATTGTAGTAAATGATAATAAATATGTAATTGTTATTGTAACAGTCATAATTTTCTCCTTGTATTATTCTTAATGTACATTGTTTATTTTGTCGTTATACTTTCTAATAACTTTAAATCGAAACCAGTGACGAATAAACTAGTTGAACAACTCTTATTTGGTTTTTGTAATACTCAGCTTTATTCCTATACGTATATTACTATTTTCTTGTGCTTCTATTCCTCTTTATATATACAAGTTATTAATCAAATTTGAAGTTTACAACAAATAAATGAGTGATCTGTAACAAACATTTCACGCTTTAAAATATTTTATGGCGTAAATTATTTACAATACTCATACGGAATAACATTACCTTTTAACTATTATTGTAATCAGCGGCTTGGTTAAAAATTTGTGAATGGAATGATACCAAACTATGGCTAAAATAATTATATAGCGACTTTTTATTTATTATTTTACTAATTGGTCGTATTGTTTTTATCGCAATATTTATTGTATATAATGTAATAATTTTATTACGATAAAATTTAACCAAAATGTTACAAAATAAAAAGTTAAGCTACTAATCCATGTTCTTTGAATTGAGGTACAGTAGATGAATTATAAAAAAATTTGTTTTATGATATAATATTATTACGTAACGAAGTTGGTGCCTCAAAATTTTGTTTTTTTTTATATTACGGGTTTTAAGGTATCATAGTGAGGTGGTCCGGTCGATCTTTAACTACAGTCACTGACAATGATAGTGATCGAGAACATGTAGCTGTTGTTAATCAATACAACGGAAAGAGAAGATATATAAATATATATAACAACAGAAAAGAAGAAATCATGACCTAGGAGACATTTCTATGTGCTAAATGGGATTCTATGACCAAAGGGACACCATCTAGATGGTTGAATATGCCATTGTTAACAATAAAATGGGGACGTTTGGGGAGAAGAATATGTCATGAATGAGGCTCACATAGGAAATGCAGGGACAGTGTAAATAATGTAACGAGCGATTATCAAAGGCGTAATATAATTATCAATCGAATATTATTAATATAAAGTTTAATTTTACGCATTCAACCGGAACGAATGGTCCATCGTCTACGTTGAGGGAACCGTTTCCTTAATATTCTCTTAAGTTTAATGACCACAGGAATCAAGTTGTGCCACATTATTAACGAAACATCATTCTCTAATAATGACTTGACGAGCTTGTTCTTGAGCAACAATTTCATTTGTTCCCTGTAAAACGATACATTTCAACAATAATTACATTTCGGTATAGACGATTTAACTACATTTTTATTTCTAACAGAACACAACTTACGAATTTCCACAGTACAGATCCACACTCAACTGGTTCTTCAAAATGTTCTTACATATATTCATAGGGTACGGATAAAACACCGTTTGTGCCAAGTTCTCTAAAGACACCATAAGTTTAGAGGAACTAAATGGACAGACATTAATACAATGGACTATATGGCCTAGAAGTGTTGTAGTGGTAATCTGCAAATACAATTCCATTAAAATGAAAAAAATTATTACTACTTAATACAATAATAATCATCGTTCATATTTAATAAGTGATAAACTGACGTTTCAATAATACGACCTAATCTATATTTGGTCGTCAGTAGCAATGATACGTTACTAATGTCATGTATTAAAATTTGATTGACTAATAAAAGTTGAAACGAACTGACGCAGTCATGATAAATATTGTAAGAACGTTTGATGTGTTATTGATTAAAAGAAAATCAAAGTTACTTGATCGAAGACAATTGTATAATATTATAATTAATTCAAGTTTATTGAATTATAGATTACAAATTCTACAGATAAAAATTATATAAAATGTGGTCGTAACATTATATATATACAGGTATACTATGTAGTACCTCCTGGTTGATTTAATGACTGATATTTAGAATTTTCAAATTTACAAAATAATATAGGCTGGTGGTATTTAACACTAAAATGAAAAATTGTTGGATTATACCAAATTTTAAAATGTTCATTATTATTTTTTTCTCGATTTTCTAAAACTGATTTTATTGTTTATTAGTGGCCAATAATTTCATTCAATTTTACATTATTAAATTATCCACCCACCTTGTATGGCATGATTGTAGGCGTAAGGTCATATGATTGGCGTTCAGATATCATAGTTAAATTGTGCGTTTTTTTGATTGCTAATAACATTTGTTTGATGTCCTCGAATGGCGGTCTGGCTGTTTTTTCGTTGTAGTCTATCTGTTCAATTTCATAATTGTCATTACGGTGTGGCGATTTAGCAATTCCATTCTCAGCATCAAAGTTAAGCTATACATTAAATTAATTTTGGTCATAAGGAGAATCTAACGATTGAATAATTTCATTCGAGAAATAAATACTTACCAGTACATCAGATTCATTCTGGTTATAAATGTATAACGAGTCATCATTATTTTCTCTTCCATTATGACTGGACAAAGTTGATAGTTGTATGATCTCTTCATTATTGACGACACTAAAACAGAAAATTTTTTTTATGTTATTTCAAAAGAACAATGCATACAAAATACATCAATTATTTGTAGATAAATTTTTTTATGACAAATTATTAAAAGTCATACACCCTGGGACGATTTTTTATTTATGTTCTTTTTTTAAATTATCGAATAAAATAATTAAATTCAACGAGTTCTTTATTTTTATTATTATTATAGCTATTAACCCATATACGTTACCGGCAATACCCTCACTGGCCCGGAAAGCCTGAAGGCAGTACTTCGGACCATAGCTATTAACCCAAGGTATATAGATTGAAATAGTAATTTTATTCTTTTGTATTTGTTTTAATATTTTCATTTTCAATTAATAATGACTTAATTTAAACCAATGTTAACTAAATAAATTTAATACAATAATTATATTAATTTTTGTTCTTTATACAATATTCATTAGCTATAATTAATATATAAATATTTAATTCTTTTTTATTATTCCTGATATTTATTGAAATATTTCTTAATCATTTTCAAGTTTAATTTCTACTATTATTTTCATGTTTGATATTTGCATAACAATTCCGAATTCAATATCATAAATGGATAAATAATATTTGGAAGACGATTTCAGTGGTTATATTTTTATCATAAATAAGAGGAGACCACGTTGATAATCTATAAAAGATTAATGCCTTCTTTTTCATAAAATGAATGTTATTGACAAAAATTAATGATGGAGATAATAGTAAAAGTTGTATAACTTGATTTGTTAGTGTTTATATCTTAATGCGATATTTATTTAACTTGTTTTGTATTTTGTAAATATGAAAAGTGAAAAAATTAAGCCATTAGTGTCATTACATTTTGAATCCAATATTATATTAAAATATATTATATTATACATATTATATATTAGCCCATATGGGCATTAGTTTTACAAATTTCATAAGATGCCCAAATCAATAAATATTTAAAATATTCAATAATGACATTTATCAAAATACAGCTATTTTTAGAAAGCTTTTAAAATATTTAAACCTTTTGGTTTAATGATATTTGGATTATTGGTAGTTATATAATTAATATAAAATATTTTATCAATTAAATTTTTATTTATTTCACAAATCATGAGGTGTTTGAGCATCGAAACATCCTAATAGTGGTCTACCATAAATGTGTGTGTGTGTGTAAAATAATAATAGGAAAAGTAGATCACCTAATGGAATACCTTACTTAAAATAATACATTGGAAATATCCCTCTGTCTACTCTAGTAGAAGAGGAGCGATTTTTTAAGTTTGATTTGTTAAATAATAATATGAAGAAGAAAGAATATTATGAAACTTAAGCAGTCTTGGAAACCATAAAAAGTGATCAAAATTTTACAAAATACAGCGGAATTTCTTTTCCAAAGTTAATGAAATTTGGTGTATGAGGTAGTGAATCTGATGAATGATGAATGTCTGAAAAATCCAAGCTGATAATCTGAAATAATGTTACTTTCTCTAATGATAAGATTTATGTGTTTTAAAACAAATTTTTCTCACACCTATGCGAAAAACAGTAATAAACTTATTAGCCTATAAGAAAATGGAAGATACAATAATGTATTAGCTTTGTCTACATGTATTATGATAAAACATGTAAGAATAAATGTGATAAACAAATAATTACATTAATCGACATTAAAATATCATTGAAGAGCTAAAATATATTAAAAAGATGCTTTGTCATAACTATTTATTGCTTAGTTAGAATCTTTTTTTTTGGCGTTAAAGTTTTATTGGTAAGCAATAATTGTTCGATTGCTTTCCACAGAAAACCATTGTCTATGGAAAAAAATGGAAAGTATTTATCAAAAGATTCTATTCATAGATTTGATTTCTTCGTCTAATAATTAGCTTATTATATATGTGTTTATTAAAATAAAATTTAATTCTGAATCAGATTCACCTAATACATTTTAAAGAAATAATCAAGCACTAAAGGTAGGACAGAAATTCCAGACCACAGACTGAATTGATAAAGGCTATTCAAAACAGTTCCAATATTCTTGTAGAATTTTTATTTAATTTAAATTTTATTTCTACGATATTTTTAATTTTGTAGAGTTTATTTTACAATTTGAAAAAGACTATGGTTTTGATTAATAATAATACTTACACGAATTATTTGAATAAGATTAGTTAGGTGTGATATTAAATCAATACAATCAATAATTGTCATAAAATCGACGATACGTTTTTTGCTTTTATATGATGTTAACCAACTGTCACTTAAACTAAAATATAAATAAAAATTTTTCGTTTTCTTTCATAATGTACAATTTAATAAATTATACTCACTTTTGTGCTGTAATCGTATGGTAATTTAAACGGTCATTTGACACAATGTTATTTGAAACACTTTGACGACTTGTTGAAGGTTGGTTAATATCTAAAAAACACATACAAAAAATATGAAAAAAAAAATGTTTTATCTATGGATTTATATATAATTAGTAATTATAATTCAATAAAATATAACTAATAACAATCGGTTCAACTAAAACCCTAATTTATTTCAAAACTTACGTTAGATTTTATTATTAAAATACAATTAATTAAAATAATAATATTTAATAGATACAACTCACAATTATACTGGAGAAATAAGTTTATTACGTGACAATAAAAGTTACATACATTTTTCAAGAAATTCATCAAAATATAAACTACTATTCAAAACAAATACTAAAATAATATTATTTAGTTTTACAAGTATGGGAATAAGACAAATTAACTTTAACTAATATTGTCTTAAAATAGGTACAGTAAAAACATATTTAACTACAATATTATTTACTAGTAGATTTATAAAATATATTTTACGTACACAAAAATCACAAGAAACATTTTAAGTAATTTTATTTCGGTGAAAAATGTTTATTTATTTAACCAAAATAATATATTCGTACCTACAATTTCATCGTCTATTAATATGAAAACACTTAATTCTGTTTTATACGCCTCACTAATGGCTATTTGCTCTTTTACAATAAAATCATACTCCATGTCTGCACAACTTGAAAACTGGCAAATTAAATTAAGGATTTTAAATATACATTATATTATGTTTACGCATAAATTTTAATATTTTAGAATGAGCTGTGGCCAATTCTCGGTGTTGTCACTTCTTTGCGTGGTAACATTTTGATAATTTCTCTTAAAATATTTTTATTTGTTTTTACGCATTTATTATATATACTATATCTTTTCAAAATGAATGTTCGATTATTAGTAGTCACCTACAAGTTCTTATCCTACCGATTTCCATGAAATTATATGGTATAAACGGTTGGTTTACAGCGAGTGTTTTGATGATATTTATTTTGCTCAGTGTTAAGAACACAAGCACCTCACGATGGAAAACAACATAAAATAGTTAGTACTTAAGAAAGAAACGCTTTGCCTTTAGCGGAAAAAAATAATGACGAAAACAGTTTCACCGTCGTAGAGTTACGACGACTATCGAAAGTGTCGCGAAAACAGGGACGCGTTCGATTTTCGCGGATAGTATCATATTCTCGCCAGAGACGTTCGCTCGCGGATGAAAGCCGACAACCAACAAATGATTTCCATTAGGAGAGGCAAGACCCAGTGACGTCTATAAATAGAAGTGTATTACAATGCGAATTATTTTGGTAACGTTACCGAGATACTATGGGGGGGTGGGGGAGAGGGTGAAGGGACCAGGTTCACGACAAAGACGCGCGTACGCTTTTGGCACCTTGAGTGCCTAGACGGGTCTAGTCCGTCGGCATACGTACCTTGGAAGTAACCGTCGCGTGAAGTGCTCGGGACGGGATTCATTTTATCGCCGGCCGATACTGGCGAACACGATAACGGACGAACGCCAAACAACCGTCGAGAGAGGGAAGAGACGGTGCGAGTCTCCTCGGCAGCGTTTCTCGTGACGTACTCCGTGTACGCGTAATGGCGGCGAGTGCAGCGGGAAAAAGGTCGCCGATTGCGAAGCACGGGTGACGACGACGACCCGTCGTAATCAATCAGATCCACGAACGCACAATGGCCTACGGTCGCCGACTATTATAGATAATAATGACAATGTCTGACGTGTTTTACACCTGTAAACATTTAGTGATACGCAACAACGCGCATATATATGTAACCTATCCTTCGTGGATAGAGGGCGCGTGCGCGCGCGCATTTTGAATACGAACAGAGCGTACCTTTCGGTCCGAAAGACGGACGGCCGTGCGTTAATCGAGCACGTACGTCCAACGTTCGTTGGAAAATGTTTTTCCGGTTTTTTTAACTTTTATCCCAGAAATTCGTTGTAATTCACGTTCGTGTTGTATTTAATAGCGGTTCGCGAGGGCCCGAAGTATTCTATATAAAAACGAACGAACGCCGTTATAGAGGAGTAGGCAGGACCTCGAAATACGAATCGGCCGGCCGTCCCCTTTCCGAAATAAACTGTTTCATAAATAATATTACATTAATAAATAAACGGACATTTTTCGTGGCTTCGCGCCGTTTTTTCACCGTTGACTGCCAGCCAATCTTTTGGACGTTTTTATCAGATTTGTTTCGAATAATAATCGAAATGATCGATTGAAACATTTCGTTATCACAATTAACGCACTAAACGCCATTCGTCGTAACAATGTACGCGCTCCTCTCTTTTGCCCGTTGTATTGCCCGTGCCGTAATTGTGCACGTTTACACGTAAAATGTATATTACTAATCGGTTTTTCATTTTTCCCCTTTATCGAATTCAATTGTCGACAATTTTTACTATTATTTGATCGCGGATAACTTCGCGATAAAAATTTGTTTTTACAATTTATTGCCCATAGTGTCGTCACTTCTAGACGGGACATGACCGTTTTTGAAAAACGTGTTCCCCAGACTCGGCAGGGACAATAAAATGTCCCCTTTTATTCAAACGAGTCCCTAACATCCCACTCGCGCCGGAATTAAAAAATAATCGTTTACTATCGTTATGATGTCGAGAAACGTATAAAGGAAAAAAACGTTAAAAATAACTTCGTTAACGAGATAAATAATAAGTATTATTATACTAATAAATATAAATTATTTGAGAATTCCAATGAGACTGAAATGTATGTTCTATGAAAATGTAGTGAGACCAGCAATGTTGTATAGTTCAGAGTGTTGGGCGGTGAACGAGAAAATAGAACAGAGAATGAGCGTAGCCGAGATGAGAATGCTTAGATAGATGAGTGGGGTGACAAACGAAGATAGGATAAAAAATGAATATATAAGAGGAAGCGTAGGAGTAGCGGCGATTATGGATAAAATGAAGGAGAATAGACTTAGATGGTTTGGGCATGTTATGAGGAGAGAAGTTTCGGAAGCAGTAAGAACAGTTATGGAATTGAGTGTGGAAGGAAGCAGAGGAAGGGGAAGACCAAAAAACAAGGGGTTGAATACGATTGAGGAGGATATGTGGATTCCTGATGTGTGCGTGGAGGATGTAGGAGATCGGGCCAAATGGAGGTTTAAGACAAAAATGTTTGACCCCAAATAGATGAAATAAAGGCGAGAGAAATGATGAAATATAAATTATATAATAAATAATAGTAGTACACCATACTGTCAATTTAATGAACGACCGATGATTTTAATTCAAACGATAAAATTATTTTTTGTAGTTTGGTAGAAAAATTTTATTTGATTTGTTTACAATGCTTGTTTCTAATTTTATTGGCAATTAATTTAGAAAAAATAAAAAAAAATGGAAATATCTGATAAAATTTCGTTGGTAAAAATGTATATTTCAAAAGTTAAAAACAAACATTTCGAAAGTTCCGAAAATATAAATATTTTGTCATTTTAAAAGTGAATTATATTTAGATACCAAATTTTAAAAGAATAAATAAATTAATAAATTAATATATTGTAATTATATAATATATATATCAATATATCGAATATTTACTTCGTATACCAAAAAGAATACGATTGACTGAATATTTTAGGTAATAAACTAAGTTTGAACATCTGAAAAAGTCAATTTAAAGTTAAAAAATCTATATATAAAATAATATATTTATGTGTAAACATAATACCGTTTTTACCAGCGAATAATTTCATAAATATTAAAAACTATCACCGCAGTTGCTAAATAAAATGTATTCAAACGAAAATTGTAATTAAATTTAAACTAGTTTAATTTTTACGACAGCCTCCCCCGAAAATTTAGGCTCCACATAAAATATAAACTAATTTTTTTTGCCAAATGTAAATTTATAATAGCTATCCTCGTGTTAACGTTATTCAATATTTCGCCATCGTAAAATATTTTTCCAGATAAATGGAAAATTAATTATCATCACTAATTTTTTAGGGTGACGACATTGGGAAAGTTACTAACACTATCGTACTATTTCAATAATCCCGAAAATATTCGAAAATGTTGTTTTCAAAAAAATTAATCGATTATTTATAAACATAATTGTGGACGAGCAACGTAGTTTTTATGTCCGGTAGGTCCATTTCCACGATTTGAATCGGTTGATGGATATCATTTAAATAGTTTTCAAAAGCGTTTAACATGATTTACAACGTCGTGTTATAAGAGGAGGAGTGTAGGTAAAGAAACATTGAGCGAGAAATTATTTTAAAAGCCAACCAAAAGTTTCGTAATTTATTATTTACGATAACTTTAACCAAGACTAATGAATTATTGAAAAAGAATCGTAATAATACGTAGACACTCTTTCCCATAAGAAATTCGACAATAGTCGTTATGATATTATTTTTTGTTTCTGTGTTGGCGGTATTAATATACTGTATACACATTGGTACCGTCCAACACGGTGATATACATTTTGTGCGGAAATTTTTTCTTCGAAAAAACCGACTCGTTTGTATTATTTATTATTAATCGTATTTATTTAATAATTATGTATACAACAGTGTACACACCGATACACAATAAGATTTTTCGTATTTCTCCGTATTATAATTATTTGATTAACGAATTTGATATTTACAGTTTTTTTTTTATTTTATAAAAACCGAATACTAAAAAATGTATCTTGTAGCTTAACAGTTTAAAAAAAAAGAAGAAAAAAGTTGTACACATACACGTCTATTTAAATAAATATATAAGAAGAGGGAGAAAAATCGAAGAATTGAACATAAAAAAATTTAAAAAGAGCGCAAAAAAAGGGAAAAGAGAAGAAACCAGAAGATGACTTAGAGACGTAAACAGTTTAAAATATTTTATTTGCGCTCTATCAACTAGTAATTAAGTTCTCCACAATTTGTTATAATTCATAAAAAGAAATGATTACGAAAGCTAAAAGATAAAATTGTGGATATCGGTAGTTATTTTTAAGACGTAGTGGTTGGTTATACCGTACGTGGTATATTATTGACTAACACAGCATAGAGTAAGAAGTGAATTAGTAATTTTTTCGAACAACAAAGGTGTACACAAATTGCGCGATGGGCTCGGGGTACCGAAACGCGAAAAGAGCGTCCCGAAAAATTCTCTGTATCCCGGTTGACTGATTCGGATCGTACGCAGTCTCTCTGGGTCCACTTGAAACCGATTTAGCGCATTATGCGTGGCAAGTTTTAATGTAAGCGGCCTTGACTGTTAACGGGTCGCTTGTGTAAACGAACGAAGAATAGTGTACCCATTGGTGGCAAAGTTGAGTCGCGTACAGACGGTTATCGTATGCCAATTCGTCGTGCGTAGAACTCTTTTTTTTTATGAAGAAAGTTGGAGCCTGATAAAACTTTAAGAAATAACACGGAGATTTTTTTGGGTTAATTGTGCGACACTCGGAAGGAGAATCGCCCACGGGACGTTCGTACCCGTCGCGGATCGCATTCGCAAATGGAAGCGCACGACACTTTGCCAACGCGGTTGGCGGTCTGTCTCTCACGTACCACTCGGTACTTTTGCTTCGATACCACGATATTAAAATAAGTCTTCACAACTAATCGAGATGTAACTTTAACGCTCGAAGACTCGTCGAGCATTTTAACAATATAACGGCGGGATGGCCAAAAAACATGTTTTGGGTGGCCTGCGTACGTGCCTGCTAGTTATGTACGTTTTTACGGACGATTCTATATAAAATGCGTATTGGATTCCGACGAACACTTAGGTGTATATCTTCGATTCTATTTTAAATAAAAAAAAAAACACCGAACACGGTTACCGCGCGATATGATTTTTCGTCGCGGACGAAAAGCGGGTAATTAATGGATTAATTACGGTTCGGGACGAATAAAATCCAAAATATTATTCTTCGGTACGATAATCGATACCGGGTCGAAAAGTCGGACCGCTGGATAAAAACGATCGTTTATCCTTATCGTAATTAACGCGTATCGAAATTATCCAGAACACGATTTACGAAAATTACGTTTCGGTTCAAGGAAAATCGGTGCATCTCTCGACGCGAGACGACGGTACATTTTTCTCAGTCTTAGGAACGAGCATTTTTATCGTACTCATTTTTCCCGAATAATTAGAAATACGCCGTCTAACCAATTATTACCAGAGGGACATTTTCCTCTACGCGGTAATGAATATTTACGTTTCGAAACGTATATTCCGTATTTTCGGGTTTGTTTTCTTTTTAACGTATACCGTTGTTCGGTACGTAGATTCCTGTAAGGCACCCCCCCCCCACACACACTATGCGTGCCAATATTGCCGTGAGTTATTTCGCCAAGGCCCGACTAAATCACCAAGCACGGCGTTTATTCCATGAAAATAATCACCTGTTGTACGCTTATGTACAATCTCTACGGTCTTTCGAGGTGCCCCCCCCCCGCGTGCCATTGACCCCGCGTAGTGTGAACACCGTTTACGAATCGAATCGAGGTTCAACTGACGGTGACCAAGTAGACGGTGGATGTATCGGCCGATGATATTGGGTTTTTATTTTATTTGCTTTTCTTCGTTATTATTCCTATCCATAAGCTAGACGTTTCGTAGACGGTATACGAATTGGCCATTTACGAGCATCGCGTCCGGTTTCGACGTAATTTTATAATTTTCGTTCACCGTATACGCGACCGACGTCGTATGGGACAACTGTCTCAACCCCCGACGCCGTCGTTCTTCTCTTAACCCGACACGGTTTCTTTGTTACCAGATTTGTATTCGTCTTATACACGTTATCTTCTCGCCTATTGTTTCGTCCGCTGCTGTCTATTGCCACCATTTTGGTCCGTATTGTCCTTTTTGCGTCTGTCGTCCGCGCGATTCTCTGAGGAGTCCAAATAGTCCGTCGGTACGGAAACGAGTCGGTGTGTGCGACGAAAACTTCAAATCCCCGAGGTAAATATACGAAAAATATGTATTATATCGTTCAATGAAAAACGTACGTGTCCGCATTAGGTAACGTCAAATATTTCTGCATCGTCGAACGAGTGTTTGAACAGTCGGTTATTGCAAAACTTACGAGGCGCTCACTCTTCTCATTAACAACAATTATCTAATATATCAACGATAGTATAGGCGTACGCTTATAAACTACCCGTTAGTAATATTGAATAAATCAAAAAACTTTTTAGATAATCGTATCGGTTTTACGTATTTACCACTAATGGTCGACTCTATCACATTTTCAATAACATAGCGTTCATATTTCCTGAGTCTTTTAGTGACTGTAAACAACAGCTATCAAACAGTACTACACCATAAAATGCTTTATGCGATTAAAAAGAAAAATAATCGCATTATATTCGGATAAATTTAAATTAGTTTAATTGTTTTAGACACCGGTTCTTGATTGCAATAATATCGCTTTGTAATAAATAAGAGTTATTTAATGAATTAATAATAACTGCGAAAAACAATATTAACTCGAAACGTTTTAACAGTAAAAGATGTAAACCATAGATATGAATCATTAAATTATTTTGTATTTTAATATATATTCTGTATTTCTTTTTTTGTATAATTAATTAATATTCTAAACATTTCAGTAATCACCGTGCGTGTGTTATTGTCGTTCATTTGTCTCATACAACTACAAAATGTCTCAACAAACTTGGTTGCAGTCATTTAAGAAGAAACAGTTGGAAAACCTACAACGGTTTCGTACAATGGCAAACTCAGTGATGCAATTCTATCAATCGGCCCAGAACCTTAATATTCTTGGACCTATTCAGGCACCACAAGAGCCGATTACAGTCTACCAATCTTATTTTCGGCGTAACCCATTACCGAAACCATCTGTTGAAGCTGTGTTTATAGGTGCCATACAAACTGGTAATGAAGTGCGGCCAGTGGCTAGATTGACAATGGTGGGAACAGGAGCTGTGGATGCACAACCAAATCTGTTCTTTAATATACCAGACAGATTTGCTACTCTGCCGGATGTACATGCTGAGCTAATGAATGAAATAGTTAATATACCTAATCCCTTAGATAATCCACCAGAGCAACCAGCAGCAAACGTTCAACTGCTTCAAGATAATAATGTAGTGTTGGAGGATGAGCCTGTCAATCCTCCTCAGAATCCTGAATTTATCGAGTAATTCCGTACTAATACATATATAGACCGAAATGCGTTAACAACAAAAAATTATAAGTTAATCTCGAACATATTTTTATACATAATAAAAAGCTTTTTATCATGTTCTACATTATTTTTATGGTTTAATGTTGACCATGCATTATATCAGTAAATGTGAAATCGTTTTAAATACAATATAACTTTTGTTCAAATTTGTTACAATATGAATTTTACTATTCGCGCTTTGACTATAGTGTACACTGTTTATATACTTCTGCAATACTTTAATGTATTTTCTGGTCATATATATGTTGTCAAGTACAAATTATAATAATAAAAAAAAAATTTTGTATAAATGTGTTTATTCAAAATAAAAACAATTATACTATAATCAGAATTTTTATTTGTTTTTTAAAAAAATATGCTCATTTGTACGTGTGTGTATATTGTTTTTTTTAAATTCTTGTGGTTTATATTGGTACAAAATTTTATATCTCAGTTATACTTAATTATGTGGAGATCAAATTCAGTTTGGTCAATTTCAGATAAACAAAGTCTGATAAAATAAATGATAATTATTTTTCTTTCGATAGTAATTACAACAGCTTTCGTCGACGTATTATATAAAAAGGGAATCTAACAGAATTAGTAATAAATACGTGTGTGTCTGTGACTTTATAGTTATACGGTAAATTTTTATTTGCCTATATTAAACTAGGCAATTAGCAACCATTCCAAAATACTTATGAGCTATGCCTTTGTAGCTTCCTGTTTTCTTAATTAGACTAATATGATCTACCATCATTTGTGGTGAAGATGCACATTCATAGTTCAGTAAGTTTGTTGCTATTTGAATGTAGTTTAGTCACACCGAATACACTCGATGGTTACCCAAAGTTTAATTTTCAAATCAAAACTTGGAGAAATATATTAATCAGACAGAATAACAAGTTTAAATATGTACATATATAATTATTTTATTCGTTTATGTTTAAAGGGGCCTTTGTCTCGACACTATATTAATACAAAAATACCTTGTACGAGTTCCATCAGCACGCCCGAATGCGTGATCCGATTACAATTTTGAAAACAAATTTTAATCCGTTTTCGAAAAAATAATTTTTACTTTTAATAGGAAAATTTTTGATAATTTTTACTCGTATTACAATATCGAAAAACGTACATTTTTAATTACTCATTCGCTTTTCTACACAGAATTATTTTATTCAACGCTTTCAACCAAAAATGAATAAAAGCGATATGAACTTGGAACGGTGACGAAAGTGTGCGCTTGTAGAATGGGGAGGGAGCGCACAAATCACAACCGTTGTTTTACAATGAAAGATATATAGTATTTACGTATGTTGCGTTACAAAAATGGCGATTATTATAATTGAATTAACGTTATACGACGACTGTTACGTCTATGATATAAGTTCAACGGCCTCATTTCTATATCGATATATTCAGGCGTCGTTCAGTTATCGTATTATAATTATATAGGAGCGTAAATAATCGTTGACTATCCGTAAACGGTAAGACCATACCGTGACAATCATAATACGTTGGAACATTAGGTAATAAAATTAGCGCGGACCCGATACTGGTTAGAGAGCATATGACGATAATATTATAAATAATACGATTCCGATATGTAACGAAGTGTTCGTATCAATTTTCTGTTACTTAATAAATGTCGGGGTAAAGGCCCCCTCTTTTTTTCACGTAATCGGCAATACCCTCACTGGCCCGGAAAGCCTGAAGGCAGTACTTCAGACCAATGTAGGGTAAAGGCCCCCTTTTTTTTTTTTTTTACGGCA